>JABASH010002750.1:0-18913 GCA_019776445.1 Tomocerus maximus | reverse complement strand
TCTACCCGGGGAGGTTTTCTACCCGGGGAGGTTTTCTACCCGGGAGGTATTAGGGTAGAATATTCTTAAAGTACATACATGTTTTTTCGGGCGTAAAGAGCATCAATGATATTATCTGTCAGTAACATACATGGTAAAAAATAAAATCTGTTTTCAAACAAGTTTCCACACTAGGCTAAGTACGTTTTCACTCATTTATATAATTAGGCTGAGAAGGAATTTACTGTTATAGAATTGCTTTTACAATCACAAATCCAGAAATTTTAAAATGGACTGCAGCTTGCTTGCAATTGCCCAGTAGTCACAGCTTTAAATTTGGGCATGTTTTATTGCATTCATTGTATGTCTTATAGTATCCAGGACCTTTACACCCTTGAACAGGAAAACAGTTGCCCACTGAAGGATTGTAGACAAAGAATGACGAGGAGCCTTCGTCACACTTGTTGAATTCTTGCAACTCTTTCAAACAGATATCTGAAAGTGAGCACAGTCCATAAAAATCAAATATGTACTCTACACGAGCACCTACTCCACTCTACCAATATAATATTTGCTAGCTCATAATTGTATTAGAGGCAGTTAATTTTATGTTCATATAGGCATTTGAGATATTGAAGTGTAAGACTGACCGTTTAGATTAAATTTCTTGAGAAGAGTTTTGCACCCATGACACTCATCGAGACAGTCCTGATAAATATCGTAAGTATTGTTATTTCCGTAACAGCCTTTAACTTTCTTGCAGCTCTGTGAACGAGTACTGTAAGTCCATTTAGTTTCTTTAGGGTTATCTCCACTGCAGTTTTTATTCGAAAATGGACGTCTGCAGCGATCTATAAACGATAACTTTTTCACTGTATTCTCTACACGTCTACCCTGTGCATAGTAATTATTGACAAATATATGTATCACCAAAACAAAAGTTATTTCAAGTAAAATATTTGATGGATTGTGTTAAGATCAAATTGAGGGTGAAAAACAAGTCTGCATTCAACAAAATTTTACGAAACGGTTTGTCAAAAGTCAAAAGTAGTTGGGTAATAAATCTATGTATGCTTAGCATACAGTTAGCAAGCTTGGCATATAACATGTTGATAATTTTATTGTATCACTTTGTACTGTAATGTAATGTAGATAAATACTAAGTATGTTTTGTCGGGGAAACATCTGATTTAAAAAATTACCACTTTGGTTCATGTAGAATTCGTGTAAATCGGCAATATGGAAAGGGCCTTACAATCACAAATCCGTTGTCCGTTATGAAAGCTTGGGCTCGGTTCAGAACACCATAACTTGCGAATTGAAGCTAAGATTACTATAAGGAATACAATAAATGGTACACTATGGTATGTAGTGGACATTTCTAACTTATTTTTTGCAAAAATGCAGTTCTTGTGAATAACTGTTAGTGCACCCGTATGGTGCTATACATAGTAAAGTAAATTGTGGGTTCAGTTTTAATGGGTGACACGTAGCATTTAACCGTTCGTGTTTTAAACAACGTGCTTTTGTGTAACATCAGTTATGATGCGTATTATACATTAGCGTATATTTTAAATATTTTTCTGTCTCAGCTTTTTATGTAAAAAACTAATATTGTGTTCTGTCTGGGTCTGGATTCTGGATGGCATTTATACATAAAATCCAATTGGGGCAATACGAACATAATGTTTACATATAGGTACCTTTACTATAGAAGTGTTTGGTTTTAATGTCCATTTCCGTATGTATTACTCGTTTTGTATTCTATGTCCCAGTGCAGTGTATTATAATATGTCGTATGTATGTGTAGTAAGAATTTCTTAATGAGAAATCAAAATTACACTTTTTTTAGTCTTAATTATTTTTGCAATACCTTTTCTATTCTAAATTCTAAACTACAGATTAAGTATGCAGAATGTATCGTTCTGAAGTCTGCTGGAGCTGTACGCAAGCTTTGTATTGGATTAAAATGGTAAGGAAGCTGAAGGAATGCTAAGAACAGATTTTCTAAGTTCAATGCATTTCACTTCGCTTCACAAAATCTCACGCTGCTTCACCTAGTTCTCCATGCTTCTCCTTGGAAAACCACACGCATAACCGGGTGGAGGTGAAATTCAAAACCGAAATGGTCTCTGTCGGCAGTCTATTGAATGTACACCTAGAAGTGCACAAAAGTGGTTTAACTTTAGTTCATCAAGTGAAGGTTATGTTCTGCTTTCGGTTTTAGTTTAATTTTATGACTCATGGATATAGTAAAGTAAAATTATTTCGATGTTTTGACAAATGGTTTTGTTGAAGTTACAAAATTATATACAAATCCAATGCAAATAGCTACATTTAAATTGTAACAATGTAAGTCAATTTTTACAAATACAATATTTTTTGTATGTAATGATACCAAAATACCTAGTCACAAATTCCACCGAAGCGTAATATATTTTTCTTACTGTTTCCAGAAAATGTCGTTTTTCAATATTGATGTTCACTCGGAATTCTTCACCCCACAGGAATTTCCCGTAGAAATTCTTGAAGTTGCTAAGAATAATGACGTTATTACTTGTTGTCTTCCACCCCCTGCCAAGCAGTTCTTGGCTTTCATGCTTATTAAAGAGTTGTACTATAAGTAGGTTTTATATAAATAATTTTTACTGATATAATTTTCGAAATAGATGCTTATTACATCACAGTTTTCATTGAAAACTTGGATTTTGAAATAATATTTACTTTTTAGAAACGACGGAATCTCAGTGTTTATACATGATTCAAATGAAGAATGTTCTCCAAATATGACTCCTAAGCCAGAACCACCGGCAGATGAATCTGTGTCATCCTCTGATGAAACTAGCTTTGAAACGGCCCCAAAAGTTAAACGAGTTCAGCCTATATGTCAAATTCCGTTGGAAAACCTTTCCTGCATTCCAACGATTAAGTTTGAAGACAATGAAGAGATGCCATCAATTTTCAATAAAAGTTACACCGAGAGAAAGGGTGTGCAAATTTCTCCGAAAGAGATTCCTTGCCCATCTGTAATAATATGTAGTAGAAAAAAGTTTCTCGAACTGGCTCAGTTTCCTTCTTCCAGTTGCATTCCAGAAATTTTAGAAAATCTTGCACTTGTTGTGATTGACAATGTACACGAAGCCTTAAAAGATGCTGTAGTAAGAAATCAACTTAAAGAAATTTTGACATTAATACGGTAAAAATACCCACGATTTCCTTGCAGAATTATGTATGAAATGAAACTTTCAGTATATGATATGATCACTGTATTTGTATTGTATTTTATTAATTCTTTTTGGGAATGTAATTGCAGAATTCGTAATCACAAGCGACAGGTAAAAGGAAATCACTCTCGGATACGTCTAGTCTGTCTAACAGTTTCTCTTCTTCACTTCTACGGCAATGAATCAGATGGATTCTGGCGGATGGAAGAAACGTTTAGAAAATTGGAATCACTATGTGGCTGTAAAATAGATACTTCCAGTGATATAATTGCCCTGCTAAGGTAATTCATTTAATATCAACTACATACATGCATATCTAGATTGTTCAGATTAAGATTCTAAATGTATGAAAGCCATAATAGAACTAATTATTTTCATTTCATTTCAATTCCTATCGGTAGGTACTCAACTGCTCCAAAGGAAAGAATAGTTCCTTTTGACCCGGCCTTACAAATGGAATACTCACTTAAATTGACTGCAAGAATAAACAACATTTTATCAGAATTGAAGAGTTTTTTGGAGTCCCATTCGTTTGATCCCCTGGAGTCGTTTGGCTACGATAGTAATAATTTGGAACTGGAAGTCAAAAAAGATGACCATTATGATCCAGAGGAAGATGATGATGCTGATTCGATTGCAGAAGAATTGAGTAAGATACCGAATCCAAAATCTGATCCTTTGCAAGTGATTTTACAGTTCGAGTCTGTTTTGAACGAGTTTGGTCCATGGTGTGCTGATAGGGCCCTAATTCTTTTGATTCAAGTGGTAGACAAACTTAAGGTACGTTAAAAATTCTACAAAATGTAAAATATTCAAAGATGTAACTGTAGTTCGACAGAGATTATTTAGCTATACTTTATCTGGTACCCTTCAATTCACAGGTCCGCACTCCGTACGAAAGACATTATCTTCTACTTGGGGCACTGCATACGCGTTTCACATTAATTCAATATGCTTTTAAAGAAGCCTTTTCTAAGTTTGGACCTTTGGAAATATTAGAACGATTTTCAACTCCAAAGTTAAATGCTGTTTTGAGTATACTGCGTCGTTTTGATTTGACTCAACCCAGCGAATCTTGTCGGTTGCGAAGATTAACATTAGAAGCAGAAAATCAAGACGACGACGAAGAAAATGAAGGAGCTGTAGAGAAATATGTGCCTCCCCCTCCTACAAAGCCCAAGTATGGAAGATCTGATCGTAGACGAAGGCAAGCAAGATTTGACCATAACTCGGATAAAAACAAATCAAAGAAAACTACAGAAGTGTCGGAATCTAAAGTCGAAGAAATTCAAGGAGACCAAGATCCATTGAAACCACAGGAAAATGCATCGAAAATATCCAGCGTAAAAGAAGAATCTGAAAAGGTGAACAGTTTACTTATTGACACTGTTTCGCAAGCGGACACCTCGGGAGTTTTGCCCGAAGTCGTTGGTGAAGGAACCGTAGAGAAGAACGACGCTGAGAAATGTGACAAAGAAGCCAGTGTAAAATGTAAAACAGTCGATGATGAAGTTCAGGACAAAACTTTAGATACTGCACCGGTGACGAAGGTGGTAGCGGTTGAAGTAGTCAACGAAGAGTCTCAAGAAAATAAACCTCAAGATGCACCTAAACCGAGATTTCCCTTTCCTCGTCGAACAAGATTTTCTAACAAAGTTGATGAATCTGCCTTATGTGGAATTGTGCTTCTGGAAAATCGATTTAATGCCAGACTAATGTTTCATTTTCTAAAAGAAGCGTCCAGGGTTGACGCTCGACTTTTGGGTCTCAATCCTACGATTGCAATTTGCTCAAATCCGGAATATGCTAAAGATTCACGAGAAGCTGAAATGGAACACAAAAAGCGAGAAGAATCCCTGAGGCGGTTTCGTTATAGGGAAGCTAATTTACTTATTGGGACATCTCTGCTTGAAGATGGAATAGAGCTTCCTAAATCTAACTTAGTAATTCGATTTGATGCATCAAAATCATTTCGATCGTATATCTTTTCTAAGGTAGATGAAAGCAAAAAATTTAATTCTTTGTATTCCTTATTATTTTTCCAAGTCTAGTCTAAAACGTCATAATTTAAATATTTCAATGATTCTTTCAACAGGGAAGAGCTCAAGGTATGGATGCAGAATATTACGTATTTACCGAAGATTCAAACTTGTCCAATTTTCTTCGTCAACTTGCTACTTACAAAATAGTTGAGGAAAGTTTGTTGTCCCACAGCATAATTCCTAGACCCAAAGTTAGTAGTTTTACACCGGAAAAGGAGAAAGAATGGAACTCTACATTTCCTCGTTTTAAAACTGCTAATTTATCAAATGCCATTGCAATTGTAAATCGGTACTGCGCTAGGCTGCCAAGCGATACCTTTACAAGATTAGTTCCTCTTTGGTGGATAGACGAGACAGATCCAGCTGATGATCAAGATGATGAAAAAAATGATTCTGAGTCAGAAAGGAGGTTTTCCTGTACATTGCGTCTTCCTATTAACTCGCCAGTCAAATGGCCCATAACTGTAAGTATGCCTTTAGATCGAGATTTTTGATTTTACTAACTTCTGTGAAAGTAACAATGTATTAATTACAGTGTCATTTGTTTTTAATTACTAGGGAGTTCCGATGCCATCTGAAGTACTGGCCAAGCGAGCAGTTGCCCTCCAAACTGTAGTAGTTTTACACTCAAATGGAGAATTGGACGACGCTCTTATGCCAATTGGTAAAGAAGGTGTTTCTCAAGAGCCTGATCTGTGCACCGGAAACGAGCCAGACGAGGAGGAATACGGAGAATTTCGTCCAGGCAGTACAAAAAGACGTCAATATTACGATAAGCAATTAGCACCCCAACTCGTTCAATGTCTTCCGCTACCTAAGCAAACATTGCATCTCTACTGGCTTCAACTCGTTCTGACTTGTCCTTTACCGGAGGAACAAAATACGCGAGGGAGAAAACTTCATCCTCCAGAAATGGCTGATCAATGTTTTGGTATACTTCTGTCCAAAGAGATTCCTCCAATGCCACCATTTCCCATTTACACAAGATGTGGCGAAGTCCAAGTTCAACTGGTATGATATACTTTTAATTAATTTAAACTATAAGACAAAATGACCTGAAACAGATAAGTAATATCTGGCTTTTTATTCATTACAACAGATTCGTATAATTAGTGAAGACAGCATGGACATCTCCGATGAAAAATTAGAAAAAATATCAGCATTTCATCATTACACCTTTACTTCAGTTCTTAGATTAGACAAATATTTAACGCTATTCGACCCAGAAGCTTCTGAAAACTCGTATTATGTGGTAGCACTAAAAAGTATTAAGAATGAAGAAATAATTTCAACAGTAGCAATAGACTGGGAATTCATGGATCTCATCTGGAAAGAAAGGAATCTGTCACGTCCTAATCCAAAACCCGACGAGGAGAGAAAGGGATACGTTTTCAGACAAGAAGATTACATAGATGCAGTAGTAATGCCTTGGTACAGGAATCATGATCAACCCCAATACTTTTACGTTGCAGAGATATGCGAAAATCTCACGCCTCGTTCACAGTTTCCTGGATGTGAATTCAAAACTTTCGAAGAATATTACCAGAGAAAATATCACATTGGCATCCAAAGTGCTTCTCAACCTTTACTTGATGTAGATCACACATCGGCGAGACTGAATTTTCTTACTCCACGCTATGTTAATAGAAAAGGTATGGCCTTACCTACCAGTAGTGAAACTACAAAAAAAGCAAAACGAGAGAACTTAGAACAAAAACAAATCCTAGTACCAGAGCTATGCACTATTCACCCTTTTACTGCTTCATTGTGGCGACAAGCCGTTTGTCTCCCATGTATTTTGTATCGAGTCAATGCCCTTTTATTGGCCAATAACATTCGAGTGACTGTGGCTACGCAAATTCGAGGATTGGGGAAGTACGAATTACCATCAGCCTACAAATGGGAGGCTCTTAGTTTTGGTTGGTCTTTAAGTGACGTAGTGAGATTTTCAGCAGCTCCAGCCATTGAAAATGAAACTAAAGAAAAAGAAATTGAAGAAAAGGCAGATTCTAGCAAAACTGAAGAGGCAGAGGTAAAGGTGGAAGAAGTCAAAACTGAGAGTCTTGACGAAACAACAGCGAATGGAGACAAAGAATGCGAGAAAGATGACGGTGAAGAAGAGGTCGAAGAAAAGGAATTGAGCGGATTCGAAAAGGCAGCTAAGGAACCTATTGGCGCTGGTGTTACTCTTGCGGAATCTCTGTTAATGAATGACAAACTGGCTGGGTAAGGGGAAAATCGAATATATTTTAATTGTAAGTGTAATTGGGGTTTATGATAATGTTCATGCTGACGTTTTTAGGAAATCAATCAATGAAATTCTTTGCGAAGAAATGAAAAAATGTAAGCAACCTACTTTAGATATTGGAATTTGGACGAATGAGATGGCTGCAAGTGTCGAGGCGAATGAGGCTGATTATGATGAAGACGAAGATGAACTCCTGGATCCAAATATTGCTTTGCCGTCCAATTTGATGATGTTAGATAAGAACTGGACATGGGGTGGAAGGTCTAGATTGTAAGTATTTACTTGCTAAGAATGCAATTTTTAAGTTTGTTTGAATATAAGTTAAAGTTGTCATCGATGTTTATTCTGTATAGATTCAATCATCGAGTGCATCGAGCTTTGTATGGGAGTCCTACCCACTGGGGAGAAGTGTGGGATCAAGATGCCTTTGTGCCGATAGAGGATTTAGATGATCCAATGTTTGATGGAGATAATGCATCAGTCACATCAGATATGAGCGGTTCTGATGAATCTTTCCTAGATGAAGAAAATAATTTGAAAATCCAATTCCACAATGGAAATACGGCAGAGGCCTTGGATAAAAGGAAATTTGGCACTGCATTTGACCACAGACCGGAAAATGAATGGACAGCAAGTGAAGATATGTGGTGGTTGATGGACGAAGACGGTTGTGACGAAAATCCAGATGACATGGATGGTTTAAAATCCAACAAAAACAGCGATGCTTACAATGGCATGATAACTACGTGTGAAAGGGAAGCACAATTGAAACAAGAATTTCTTTCAAAAGTAGAAAGGAAAACTAAGGAAATTCTCAATATTGTTTCATGGGATGGAATTTCCGATTTGGCACCAAGAGCCCCGAAAAAATCAGGAATTGCAGAAGAGTTCGATTCTGCAGCAAATCCTCACTATGCAACTTTATTTAATGTCATCACTCCCTTAGAACCCCCTACTTCGTTCACAGAAACTGAAGGATACAGAAAAGTGCACGGGGATAATAAAGATAAGGATGGAAGTAATAACAAACCAGACTGCGGTTTCAGTTTTGATTATCAGCCTTTGTTAGACAATCATGTGGGACCAAGTCCATGCCAGATATTACAAGCCTTAACAATGTCCAATGCTAATGACGGTTTGAATCTTGAGAGATTGGAGACCATTGGTGACTCCTTTTTGAAATATGCAATAACTTCCTACCTATTTTGTACTTTTGAGAATATTCACGAAGGAAAACTAAGTCATCTAAGATCCAAACAGGTAACTATTTTATTGAAACTATACTTACTACAATTTTATTTTTACCTATCCATAATGAACTTTCTTTTACTTCAATGAAATTTATTTTGGGACAATAGGTCAGCAACGTTCATTTATATCGTCTTGGACGTCGTCGTGGATTTGGTGGAGTTATGGTAGCAGCTAAATTCGAACCACATGACAATTGGCTCCCGCCGTGCTATCACATTCCAAAGGATCTGGACAAAGCTCTCATAAGTTCTAAACTACCTCCAAGTCACTTTTCCATGGCTCAAGTGAAAGCTCTGAAAGGACTGTCTCAGTCTGAAATCGAGTCTGCTTTGAAATCTAACACGATCAAAATAGACTCGGAGTTTATTCCATATAATTTGGTGACCCAGCAGTCTATCCCGGATAAATCAATTGCTGATTGTGTGGAAGCGTTGATAGGGGCCTACTTAACTTCAACAGGACCCTACGGAGCTTTACTTTTTATGTCATGGCTGGGAATGAGAGTATTACCTTCTACTGTAATACCTAAATCGGAATTTAAGGATGAAGGAGATATACCTCTTAGTATTAAGAATTTTAAGAAAAAGTCTGAAAATTCTAAAGTCAAAGATACATCGTCTATACGGAATAGTGCAGAGCATGTCTTTTATATGAACGTGCCCAGTAGCGATAGCATAATTGTGTTTGAACGATTATGTCCACCGAAATCGCCTTTACTTCGTTTCAGTAGAGATTGTGAGCATCAGCTTGATATACTCCTAAAGGTAAGACACACAGCACACTACTGCTTAAGTACATTCTCTTGGCAATGTGCAATCATTGAATATTTTTAATATTTTAAGACATACTACTTTACTTAATGTTCCTTGACTTTTGATATTTGCAGGGATATGATGGCTTCGAGAATTCCATTGGTTATCATTTCCGCGATCGTAGTTACCTCCTTCAAGCTTTTACTCATGCTTCATACTCAGCCAATACTCTTACAGACTGTTACCAACGCTTAGAATTTTTGGGAGACGCTATTCTAGGTAAGATATCAAAAATCATATTATAGTGCTTTTGTAGTTTTATACATCTTCTAACGTTGTATAATATGTGTACTATAACCGATATTGTACTTAAAATTGTTAACATAAAGTGCGCACATAAACAATGTTATACATTTGATAAAAGATGAATTAATTGTAACTGTGCGTTATTTTTTAGATTATTTGATAACGAGACATTTATACGAAGACCCGAGACAACATTCTCCAGGTTCACTTACCGACTTACGCTCTGCTCTGGTCAACAACACCATTTTTGCATCCCTCGCTGTCAAAAATCAATTTCACAAGTATTTTAGACACTCGTCTCCTGGATTATCGGGTGTATTACAAAAGTTTGTATCATTTCAAGAACAGCACGGGCATACACTTACTCAAGATGTAATTTCTAAAAAATATTCACAGTCATTACCAATTTTAATCTCATTTTTAGTAACTAAAAACTTTAATTTCTTGGTTATAGTACTATCTAATGGGCGAAGAAGAATGTGAAGAAGCCGAAGACATTGAAGTCCCCAAAGCACTTGGCGATGTTTTTGAATCTGTTGCTGGGGCTATTTTCCTGGACTCGGGAATGTCTTTAGATGCCGTTTGGAATGTGTATTTCCGAATTATGCGAAATGAAATTGGTAAAGCATTATTTTTATAAAACGATACGATACTCGATTTACAGTTTAAGTACTTTATTTGCAGTATTATATGCCTTTATCTTTGATAAAATTTTTAATCAAACTATTCATTTTTGTGCAGAACAATTTAGCCAAAACGTTCCTAAGTCTCCTATTCGAGAATTATTGGAACTGGAACCTGAAACCGCGAAATTCGGGAAGCCTGAAAAATTGTGGGATGGAAGGCGAGTTAGAGTGACTGTGGAGATCTTTGGAGTCGGCGTTTTCAGAGGTATAGGTAGGAACTACAGGATAGCTAAATGTACAGCAGCAAAATGTGCGTTGAGACATGTACGAAAAATTAGACAAGGACATGCCAAGCGTAACTGATCCACTAGTAAACTTTATGACTACAAAAGTAAATGTAAACGTGTCTTTAATATTGATGTTTTGGTTTTCAATTGTTTCAGTTTTCTTTATTTGTTTAGTAGTAGGTACTTCACACGTACATTAAATAGATGATCGGTAGACTCTCTTTATTTCTGTGTAGATTTTTTTCTTTTTATATTACCCACTTGCGTACCTGTTCATTTTGTACTGTGATTATTCTATTACGCATTATGTATTGCATAGGTATGTAATCAATAAACTTGTAAACATGTTGACTATAAACTATAATACGTTCAATTCCTAGTAAGCATTTATTTCAGTTGGCGAAACCTTTGCACCATTTTGGAAATGCATCAGTACATCGTAATCATACCATCATTCTGTGAAATAAGGTCATGCATTTAGATGTAGCCAAGACGTAGCCATCGAGACTATACTGTACTTGTATTTATAAGGCCAGAAAGAACCTAATTTTATTGGTAATCGACACGATACTATTTCTAAAATATTTTATACGTAATCTGCGAGTGAGCCGTGAGTTAACCAAATCCCTTGTAATACTACGAATTATCTAATCCAAGAAGTAGTTTAACGTTTAACTGGCTAAACAGGAATTTAGTAATAAGTGATCAGAATATGAGCGATCTGGAGATATCGTCAGAGAGTTCAGAGAAAAGGTTGATCGAGTTGTTGAAAGATATGCAAGAGGTTCATTTGGAACATATCTTGGCCGAGTCTCCGAAGATTTATGATTTACTAATAGAGAAGGGTGAAGGGAAAGATGACGAGAAATACATTAATGAAATTACAGGAGAAGACTGCGGTGAAGAATCTCTTATTCTTAGTCTTCCTCCTGAGGTAATGTTATAGTGCTACTATAGCCATATATCTATTGATAGATTAACATTTTGACACTACATAAAAATAGCTGTTTGGTTTGTTATGCTTGGTCATAAAATATTAAAAAAGTTATTGGTTGAACTTTTAAGGTAAGAGAAAGAATTTGGAAAAAAATCCCTTCCAAAATTCTGACATCAACTGTTCGTAACATTTGTAGACAATTTCGTGATGAGGCTGACTATCTTATCGGAAACTATGTAGTGCTTGATGACAGGTTTATCAATTTCACTAATTTTGGCATATTGCTATAATTAGTTAAATATGGTTAAATACTTGAATATTATTTTTCCATAAATGAATTTCCTTATAATTGTATTCGTGAAATATTTAAAAGTCTATCTGAACTTATGGAATGGTCAGCTGAAGTGGCAATACAATCACTATGCATTAAAAATGTAATGAAACCATTATCACGATGGTGCCCTAAAAATATCGGAAAGGAAGCATCACCGCGAGAAAAGATGTACTTGAGGTATCCCCATTTATTGAAGGAGATTAAATTGGAAGGAAAAATCAGTGCCTCAAACTTGCATGAGATATTAATGCTTTGCAAAAATGTGGAAACTTTATCGGTAATTAGAAGAGTTCCGAAACCTTTTCTTGACGATTTTGTTTTTGGTTACGTTGGATCTCTACGAGTTTTAGTTGAAAAATACGGTTCTTTAATGAACTATCCTGTTTTCCACAGTCTTCGAAAAATAGACTTAATAGTGTGTGCTGATATGCACTACCAATTTAATGTAACCTTTCTAGATGGATTTGTCCGACCTTTGTTGGATAACACAAAGATTTGTCGAAAGCTTCATTCATTTACACTTGAAGCAAAAAGTGATAAAAACTACGCAAAAATCATTCTTGATAAACTTTTGGCATTCTTTCACAATAACTCGGCAATGAAATATCTTAAAGTGAAACTGATGCAACCAAATAGCTTCTCGTTGATTCAACCTGTATCTTTTCTTGAAGAGAATATGGAGGATCAAAGAGCACATGAGTCCAGGAAAATCATAAACTTTCCTCAATTAGATGAACTTTCGCTGGAAATTGTGGAATCTGTAAATTACTGTGGCTGGTTTTCTCTGATTGAGTCACAATGTCATTTGACAAGTCTTAAAAGCGCAATAGGTCCCTTGTTCTGGAAATATTATTACCTGCCAGTGACGAATTGCTCAAAGACTTTAACTAAAATTTGCTTGAGGGATTTGAAGACCTTTAATACCAACGACAGACAATCGCACCCTGTGAACTTAGAAATGTTTGGTGACTGTGAAAGACTTCTGTCACTGAATCTTTCTGGATTTGCTAGTTATTTTGGTACATGCAGTGACGATGATGTCCAGTGCAGACTGAAGAACTTTCGGAAACTTCCACAATGTATTAAACATATTACATTGGAGGCATTTAAGATAGATCCAGAAAGCGTTTTCGAGTTGCATGAACATTTGATCAGTATGGATCAGCTCAATCTCTTGTATTGGAATAGAGAATACAAAGATTTACAGACTTCTATTGAAATCGTGAAAGACTTGTTGAAAAATCGGGATTATCATCAGATTTTCATTCTGGATTGGAAAACATTGATTGACCCAACTGAAGAAGAAAATGAAGGACAGAAAAGTATTAATGCTGTGGAAGATCTCGTCCGATATGTACAACAAAACAGAGATGTGGATCATCCTATGAAAGTCGAGTATGCATTGAGTACCGCTCTGACATTTGGAGTACAAATTACTGAAGATATTCAGCATGTTTGACTTTCAATACTAATGAATTGTTTTTTATTACCAGATAACATATACAATTTCCAAAAATTTCAAAATATTACCTAAATAAAAAGCATTTTTTCCTTTTGTGGCTTTTTGCAAATTACAAATGTAATATGTAAATCATTTATTTCCTCCACTTTATCTTGGAGGATTTGTTATATTAATGTTAATCCAATTAAGAAATTATTAGATATTCAAGGGCAAGATAAAGTAAAAATTTTCAACAGTATTAAATAGTTTTAGCATCTTCTAACGTTTAGCATTAGTTTTACAAAAATATTTCTTCGCACAAAACCATAAGATCTTGGATAGACGCGCGTTTATCCAAGGAATAACCACATTGTCCATACTGAAAAAAGTACACGAAACTACTACAATACGATTTCACCCACGAGGTTTATCAATCAGTCTATAAAAATTATTACGAAATTACGAAGAACTGAACTCTACGGATTTTCTAGAATTAAAAATATTATCGGGTAAGTGTTAAATGTTAGCCAATATAATTTTATGTCAACTTGTTTAATTTAAACATGTTTTTGACCATTCAAAATGTGAATGATATTCATTTGATTTTATTACTAAAGGTACCGGCTGTCACTGTCTTCTGGAATTCAACATTCCACTGGCCATCAAACAATTATTCCGTCCGTGTTGTGTTTTGGGCTTGGTCTTTTTCGGATTTCAAGTTTGTGGTTGGTGAACTGCTATCTATAAAGAAAAATGAAACCTAAAGGGAAAAGGTAAATGTCACATTCAACGTATTTAGTATTACACAAATATAATTCAGAAGATTCAGAGGTATAAAAGTAATCAGTTTTCTTTCTATTACTATGCTAAATGAATCAATGTGTATTGATATGTTGATATTTTGCTTATAGTAGCGTGCGGAAGAAGCCGTCAAAATATGCCGAATTAGAGTTAGAAGATAAATCTGATGGTGATGCTGAAGAAGTTATGGCTGTTCCTTCATTTGATTCAGAGGAAGAAGAGGAAATGTCTGGGGATTTTGGGAAGTATCAAGCAAGCTTACGTTCCGTTTTGAGATCAGGAGATGGGAAAAAGTGAGTGCTATACACTATGCGGTCACAAATTGCATGGTGGTGGTATTCATTAATATGTATATTAAATTATATTTAAAAATTTTACACTTACACACGTAAGTTTAATAGTAATTCCTCCTACTCAATTTTCCCTTAAATCTCTATTTGTGTATTCGCTGAAACTCTTCACACCACACTATAAATGAAATATGAAATGTTTTTTAGAAAACTCTTTACTACCGAAGTGCGAACAGAAGCGGCCAAGATTTCGTCTGAGTTCGCTTTTACTAAGATGTCTCAGGAAGGTAAAAAGTCCCTATCGATGGAATCAATGCTTAAATCTTTAAAAAAGAGCAGCAAAGAGAAAAACTTCGAACAAGTGAAGAAGAAACTCAAAGATATGCCTAACAGCAAGAAAGAAATTAAAACATTAGAAATTCCAGCCGAAAAGATAGTTTCGAGCAAGGTAATTATCAATATAAAAATAATATATCAAACCAAACTGTCTGCAATAATTAACAGTTGAACACAAATGTATAAAAATGAATTTCCCAGGTTGCACGAACTGTTTTATATGACAATGTCAAAAAAGAAGTTAGCAAGTGGAATTCGATTGTATACCACAACAGAGTTGCAGATCAACTTGTATTTCCGTTAAATGCTGGTAAAAAAGTTCCGAAAATGACTGCAAAAGACGCTCTTGCTGATTTCGTGGTAAGTTTGGCACTTAATTTTACATTATTTGCATACACTAGCTATGATTGTAGCTTGTAGTCTTTTCGTGAAACTTGATTTAATATTTTGATAAATAGCCGCAAAACCCATTGGAAGAGGAAATGGCAAAAATTTTGCACGGAGAAGATTATGTAAGAAGGAAGAATGAAGAAATGCAAGCCAAAGACCCCGCTGCAGTAGATGCCGAGAACTATTCGTTGAGTGTGGAGGAAGCTTTAGCTCAGCACAGTGAAATGGCACGACTTCGTGCTCTTCAGTCGTATGAAATGGCAAAAGCGAAAAGAAAGAATAAAATTAAAAGCAAGCAATATCATCGGCTATTACGTAGAGAAAAGATAAGAAAACAACTTAAAGAATTCGAGGAGTTACAACAAAAAGATCCTGAAGCGGCGATGGAAAAGCTAAACGAGTTAGAAGTGTCAAGAATAAGAGAGAGAATGAGTTTGAAGCATCGTAACACTTCAAAATGGGCTAAAATGCAAGCCGCAAGGGCTAAGTATAGCAAAGAAAGTCGTATGGCCTTAGGAGAGCAGTTAAAAATTAGCCGTGATCTGACGCAAAAAATAGAGGTATTTGTTGTATAATTTTTATCAATTATCTGTAAATATACTTTTTACTTTTTTAGTGATGAAGTTGCTATAAATTGTAATGACAAGACATGAATTATTTATTTCTATTAGGAGTCTAGTGATGAAGATGAAGGTGAAGACTTAACACTACCTTCTTTAGTTAAATCTTCGTTGGATAACCCATGGATGTTAAGTGCCGGTATGAAAGATAATGAAAAAGTACAACTTTACTTCACCGGCTATCGAAAGATGTGGGAAGATGTGAATGCTCGGAAAGAAAAGGAAAGACTACGACAAGAAAAGGAAAAGCAGGAGGAAGAGGAAAGAAAAAATCCCAAATCCACTGTGATTGCAGTTTTAGACACCAAGTCTACTAAGCCCAAAACGTCAGAAAAGAAAGATAAAATAAAACAAAAGGTAAAAAGTTGTAAGAAGATGAAGAAAGAGAAAAATAAAGTAGTTTCTCCTCCTAAATCCGCCACAGTCGGAACTGAAGATAACATCGAGCCTATGACAGAGGACCAAGTCGATGTGCTATTGAACAATGCAGAAAAGCAGTTAAAAGTCAGTGTTACAAAAAAGCTTAAAGAATTAAATACGAATAGCAAGAATATTAAGAAATCAAACAAAAAATCATTACTGAAAAAGCAAGTACGATTTTCAAAAAGGGGCGATGCGGATGAAATACAAGATTTAAATGTTGATGAAGAAGCTGCAAACACTGAATTAGTTAGCGGGGAAGAAATGATTTCAGAGAGCAGTCAATCATTCCCCAAGCCTAACCCTGAAGATAGGAAGTCAGAGAGTAGCCAGGCTACAACCAAACCTCCTTCTTCCATTGACCCTAAAAATTTCTTGAAGATCTCTAAAGGTGTAAAATTTGTGAAATTCGACGGAAGCCTACTGAATAGCGCAGATCTTGACGATGACGACGAAGATGAGGGTGAAGACGATCAAAGGAAATTAATTGCTGAGGCTTTTGAGGATGATGACGTAGTGGTAGAGTTTCAGAAGAAAAAAAGAGACATTATAGAAGAACAGAAACCAAAAGATATTGATTTAACGTTACCAGGTTGGGGTGAATGGGGAGGCAAAGGTATTCAACCTTCTTTTCGCAAACGTAAAAGGTTTCAAATAAAGGCTAAGCCTCTACCACCCCGCAAAGATGCTAATATGTCACATGTAATTCTAAATGAAAATGCAGTAGCAAAGCTGAAAGAACATCAGGTAACCAATTTAAATTGCATTTGTTTCTTGTTCACAGTTAACCAATTTGTGTTTGTTAATCTTAATGTCAATGTTCTTATTTTCTTATTACATAGGTTAAGCAATTGCCTTTTCCGTTCACAAGAGTGAAAGACTTCGAAAAATTAATTCGCGCACCAGTCGGAAGAACATGGATGCCCGAGAAATCTATGAAAACTCTGACTGCACCGAAAGTTATAACTAGGCTTGGCGCAGTTATCAAACCTATAAGTGAAGATTTGTTAGTAAAAACGAAGCATTCAACGGAGGCCAAGAAGTTTTCTGTCCCTTCCTCTATTTTACAGTTAACTAAATCTAGGAAAAAGTAAAATAGTTTTTTAGATACATATTATATAAAATTATGAGTGTATAGTATAGTGTTGGCGTATAAAAATATACGTGCTCGTGCTGTTATACAATTGCGTGTAATAAATTTTTTTCTTCAGCCTTTACAAAACGTCTTCTCGTGATCTCATGTTACTTAAGGTTAAGGTTAAAGTAAGCATGCAATTTAGATAAAGTCATATTGAGGTAATGCTGCCTAAAATCAATACCAATTATTAAAGACTATCTATTTTATTCCAATCATTGTTTACAGTTTACTTAACACTCCAATAGCATATAAATGCAATAAAGACAATCCTTAATAGTTGAACTTAGTAATGAAATACGTACTTGTTCAAACAAATTATGCTGCGAACAGGAAACAACATCGTTAATGCCAAATTAGTTAGGGTGTAAACACATTATTAAATGCCGTATTTTATATATTTATATATATATTTGTCATTACCTGAATTTAGATTGATTTTAGCAAGCCTTGCAAAAACATTTTACAGAAATTGTGTTCAATGGTGTTCTCATTGGTTCTTTTTCTTCAGCTGAAAAGTAGAATTCCCGCATTCAATTATTCATTTAATAATATTTAATATACTTTTATTAAGACGGACATTTTGTCATTTGCTAAGTATATCTATATTTCTGCATGCATAAAATTAGTGTTCTTTTCTATGTTCTATATAATAGTTTAACTAACTAACTAACCTGAAAGGCCATAAGTAAAAATGGTGTCGCAAATCCAGATCCAAACCACAAAACCATGATGACAGCAAATTTGTGGCGATTGTTTATGTCGAACGGCATGTTCTGTAAAAAATCATAAAATAATATACATCAGGTCAGAACAGAAAGCGACACAAATCATGGTGCTAATGGGTTTTCAGTTTATTCAGGAGGCTCGATTCCACCAGCCAAACCCAGATAATAATGAATAAAGTTAAAATACGTAAATTGTAAGATGACAACAGCAAAACTTTGACTTACATTACCAGGAATTCCACCATGGTCATGATGATCACCACCTCGGCGAATTGCGGAAGTACACAAATTCCGGGTATTCGCCAAAACATATCTGCCAATTTTGTACATTATGTATGTACGTTTTCTTACAACGTCGAATGTCAACTCCCAAAAAATACTCAAATGACTCAAATCAGGGTGACACGAATAGTGTTACAATAGAAGATCCTTAGCTGTCTGATGTCTGACTAATGACTCTGATTTTTGAAGTCCTTCTTCACCAGTCGCGCCCGTCGGATAATTTCAATCGGTTAATTCAATCTTCCTTGATTTCGGCTTAATCTATGGGATTGGGTCTCAATTACCCGACACCCGAGGCACTCACATCCGAATTCACCCAACATCCATCGAAAACGAAAATGTCAACTATGAGACGAATTTATTGAAGACAGTTGATATGACACTAATTATAATAAACCATTGCGAGAATGCAGTAAGACAGAGTAACTTAGCGTGTAGTAAATAAATATGAATAGTGAAATAGTTGGATGACATCGTTGTAGTA
>JABASH010002749.1:0-18916 GCA_019776445.1 Tomocerus maximus | reverse complement strand
ATTCGAACATTCTGCTTTACCATTCAATCAATTTTCATTCGGTATTCGAACATTTGTTTTTACATTCTATCAAAATGTATTCTATCTAATTTTGCCCTAAAAACACCATTCGAACAAACGACTTTCGAAGAATTAACCTACAACCAAATTGGAATAGTATTCTAGGTAATTCAGCACAGCACATGATTCATTCTAATTGTATTCACTTTCCTTACACAGGGTGAACACAGATATCAAGTCAAATTAGGCCCTGTTTACGATTGCCCTTATAAAAATTGTAAACATCAATTAGGCGATGAGACATTGAACAAAAATTGTAGGACTCCTTTAAGAAAGACACGGGGCCGACACGCTTGTTTAAATACGTACGAGAACCAGAATCTATACCTTGATGCTACTCATGAAGGAAATGTCGGAAGATTTATTAATGTAAGATGTAAAGTTAAATATTTTATTATCTTCAATTTTACGACGCCCAATTGTCCAACACCAAACCAGACTTGATGAAACTAATCAAAATATTATAAGAAACTGGAATCCTTTGGCTTTCCTAAAGATTTTTATATCCATAAAACGACAAAATCTTTTTTTAATGTTCGATAACTATTATCGGTTTCAATTTTTAAATTCGTTTTTTATTAGAGTAAGCAACTGAAAATGTAAAACAAGTTGTCAATAATATTGTTACTTAACATTAAAACGAATTTATTTTTTACAGCACGCACCGAAATCCAACGTATTTATGCAAACGGTTTTTATCGAAGAAAAACCTGAATGTCTACCCCATATTGCATTTTTTGCGAAGGAAAATATTCTCGCCGGGAAAGAATTAACTTCTAATTTTTCAACAGTACGAAATGGAATTAATGAGAATGCCACTGAAAAAGAAACTGAATCATTTTCACAACGTCCAGGCCCTAAAAAGGCTACTGGAAAAGGAGTGCAAGAGTTACGAAATAATGACTCACAGCAAGGCTCTCAATCGCAAGGTACACTGCTCAAATTATCTTAAATCATTGGTCATATTTTTCATATAGTCAATTTATGTTATATTGTAATATATTGTAATATTTACTGGTTTCTTTTTGCACCAAAGTTTCTGATAGGCAAGAAAACGGTCCAAATGACAATGACCAATTGAATCCAGCTAATTTATGTAGTGTAGACAATGACGATGTGTTATCTCAAGGAAGTTGTAAGTTTCGTTTTCATATAGGTATTACTATTACATTAATGCGCTTAAATTTGCTCTTTGACTGAAAATTGTTTTTTTTTTGATTCAGCACGATCCTCAACGACGTCATATCGCAATTCCAGTTCATGTAAGTTTTGCTACGTTTCATGATTTTTTCATAGATCAGGCCCTGTTTTATGGATTTATTTTGCAATTGCAGTACCGGTTGTGCGTTTAGAGAAAATTAATATTGATCATACACTGAGACAACACAAATTAAGATCACAAAGTCGCACACCAACAGAAACAAATGATGAAAATACTGAGCACCCAAATATTGCTCTAGCTCAAATCAAAGCAGAACCGGTGGATACAACCAACATTAAGCAGGAAATTGTAAAAGTAGAAGTGTGGAGCTTGAAAATTGAGAGGATAGAAGAAACAGAAAATCCTTTACCTCATCTAATCCCAGAAGAGTCACAAATCCTTGGTGATCTAAACTTGGATGATGATAGTGAAATGGTAGCTAATGATCCAGAATCAATAGTTAGCAATAGCTCAGAAACAGCCGTTGACAATCCAGAAACTAGAGTCAGTGTTTCAGAAACGGCAGTTGGGAATTCAGAAACTGGAGTCAGTGACTCAGAAACTTCCTTTAGTAGTCCAAAAGCAAGAGTACATAGCTCGGAAACGGCACTTAGTTTTTCAGAAATAATGGCTGAGAATCCAGTAAAATACCCACGTGAAGATATTGTGATTGATCTCACAGAAGATTCGAATGATAAACTGGACAGCCAAGAACAGATTTTAGACTTATCAAAAATTAAAGTTAATGAACAGGAAGTTCTTATTTCCCATCCGGATAGAAATGTCAGTAGACGGGAAAATGATCAGGAATCTTCAGTCTTGCCTCTAGATTTTTCCAGAACGGGACGGGACACATCAACTCAAAATTCTCCTCATCGTAGTCGTCCTCGTAGCAGAAAATTGACATCAACACAAAGAAAACTAAATAATTCCTTGTCTCAACCACAACCATCCACCTCGAGAAAATCTTTGGGTTCAACTTCAACGTACCATTTTCCGTCAGTGCACTCTGTAAAAGACTGCATGGAAATTTGTTGTATTTACAACGAATCCGGATTTCCGCAACATGTGGCAAACAACAAACTATTCCGTTGCAGAATTTTTGGTTTTGAAAGGTACGTTTACTTTTTTTAAATTTTATGTTTTGCTACAGAATGTTTGATTTCTGGAAATTATTTTAGGAAAGTTAAGGATGGATCAGTGTTTTATGACACCCCGTGTGGAAGGATGTTTGTTGATGAGCAATCAATTTTCAAATTTTTACTTGAGGCT
This sequence comes from Tomocerus maximus, assembly GCA_019776445.1. Taxonomy (NCBI): domain Eukaryota; kingdom Metazoa; phylum Arthropoda; class Collembola; order Entomobryomorpha; family Tomoceridae; genus Tomocerus; species Tomocerus maximus. The sequence continues at coordinate 16,383 of JABASH010002749.1, read as the reverse complement.
GCGCACCTAGATCTGGCTGTAGACAATTTCTGTTTTAATCCTCAAGTTGAATGCTCACCTAATATTTGGATGAAAGAACAATGTTTTGATCTCAATCCAAATACTTATACTCTAACAGAGGTATTTATTGGCATTGTACTACATACATAATCATTTGCTGCCCCGGCAAAATGAACATACAGAGTTATGCCAGTTTGACACTAAAACGAGTTCTTTCTCTTTTTTAGGACATAACTAATGGCCAGGAATTGATTCCTGTTAAGTGCAAGACCTTTGAAAATGGCATGGAATTGCCTAATTTTAGGTACATATCAAAATATGAATATTCCGAACAGTATAAAAGAGAATCTTTATTTCTACCAGAAAACTGCTGCTGCGATTGTGTAAATGGTTGTGTGGTAGGTTTAATATCACATTGATTCAAACTTTCGGATAATCAGTCTTTTATCACAAACATTTAAAAATAATAATTATTATTTATTCTATTAGGATCCACATGAATGCATTTGCCTTAAGAGGACAACGTTTCGAAATGAGTTACAGTCGTCTCAATCTTCAGCAGAAAAACTGAAAGTGAGTCATGGCTACCAGCTGCGGAGGCTGCCAAAGCCGGATGATCAAGGAATCTTCGAATGTGGTTCCTTGTGCGAACGAATGACATTTAGAATCAATAATTTGTTTGTTTCAGACAATTGTAATTATTGGCTTGGTTGTATTTTGTCGTAGGTGCAATTGCGTCAAAAATTGTTCCAACAGAGTTGCCCAGAATAATATGGCTTGGAGCTTAGAAGTTTTTCAAACGGAAAATACCGGCTGGGGAGTAAGGACATTACAAGACATTCCTCAAGGAGCATTTGTTTGTAATTTTGTTGGACTTGTTAAACTGGTACATGAATCTAATTCGGTAAGGAGTGCCCTAATAATGAAAAATTAATTATAATAGGAAGAATTATTTGACCATTGAGAATGTTTATTGTTTTAGGGAGACCGACAATATCAAGTAAACGTGACCTTGCCAAACGGTCACATCCAAACCAAACCCACTGGTCCGATTTATAGGGATAATAAATATATCATCGATGCTACTAGAGAAGGGAATCTGGCTCGGTTTTTTAATGTAATTTTTTAAACTAAACATGTTATGGAACCGCAAAAGAAGAATAGAATTCATTGTTACTGTATCTGAACTGTTTTTTGCAGCATTCGTGTAATCCGAATATGTTTCCTCAGACGGTTTTTGTGCCACACCCGTTCATGAAAGTCGCTCCATACATTTCATTCTTTGCCAATCAAGATATCATAGCTACCACGGAACTGACTTTTAACTACACTGGCATTCTTGAGGACAAAACAAATAAAATGATGGCCTGCTTTTGTGGCGCTAGTGATTGCAAAGAAAAATTTCTCTAATAGTCACACTCGTCAGACAGATGTAATATATAATTGAGAAATTATATTGTATACGGTATAAACGAAGCCACGACCATGTAGGTAATTGTCCCTATTATTCTGTGACCTTAGATTAATTTAAATAAGTAATATTGACTAGGTGGTAGGTGGAAGGCTTCTATAGAATGTAAAATAGTACTTATTGTTAGCATATATTTCAAGTAAATTGTATATAAGAGCAATGTCATGTCATACAAATGTATTGATTAAGTGATTTACTGCATAGTTCGTAAAACAAGGTCAATAATGTAGTAAAAGATTTTTAGACTTTGTGCAATGAAGAGTATAATAATTGTTAGGAAATTTATAATTTGTAGATAAATATCCACTCAAATAACATTATATTCAAAAACTCCATTTGTGTAATACTATAGGTAATACTTTATTAAAGCAACTTCCTGATAGATAGTTAGGGAAGGAAGAATTATGCAGTTATCTCGTATTTTAGAATCCTGTGAGAGAAATATTGTCATTTTTTGAAATCTTCAATTGTGTGCTATTTTGAAGAGTCATGATTAATATTGCAATTTGAACTATTTTAGTTTTTGGGGTGAAATATATAAGGTTAATATTTTGTGAGCGGATTATTGTTACTATTTACTATACTATAGATTAGTAAAATGAAGTATATGACCAATATTTATTTTCCTATAGGCAGATTTAATTAAAACCATATTTTGACTATATTATATAATAATAATAAATTTCTATATATCTCGATTATCGGTACAAACAAACATAAAAATAAGAAAATGTAATATTTTAGAAGACATAATTTTCTAATAATTATAAAACGGAATGAAATGTTATGTTATTACTTGAAAGACTACTGAAAAATAAATGATATAATTAATAATAACCAATTATTGTCATTTGCAATATTCTGTCGTGCTTGATTTCGTAAATTAATTTCGAATTTCCTCTTTTTCATATCAGATCAGGCCCAATTTCATGCAAAATGGGCAAAAACCAGAATGCATTTATGAATGCGAGTGAATGAAATAACGAATTTAAAAATGTAAATCAAACCGAAGCACTAATAGCAAATAACGGTTTTGCATAAAATTCGGATAGACAGCCTTTGAGTTTTGAGTGTCTCACTCCCATCTGTGCTGTGTGTATGAATAATAGCTGTTTTTCATTCTTTCTGTCTGATCAGCCTGCACACCCGCAGTTTCTCAAACGCAGAGGAAGAGTTGAAGAGAAACAAGACGGAGTTTTTCAATGTCTATTTTATTTAAGCTGTAAATAATTTTAATTGCACACAATTGACAATTTTAGTAGTATTCTTAAATGAAGTTGACAAGTTTTTATTGCATCTTAAGAATTCGATCTGTTGACATTTCTAAGTTGGGCAGGACAGAAGTGCTGTGTGCGGAAATTTACTTAATTTAATCCAGGGGCAGATTTTAACACCTGTACAATGGCCGTGGCGTATGAGTGCCATAATATTCATCCTTTACTAGTCCCATCGGTAAGTGTTTTCGAAAATTATTGGTTTTGCTACTTTTCGTAATTCTTTAGAATTTTTTGGGCCATGGTTTTTTTTACAAAAGGATTGTATTTTTGTGGTTTAGATAATCAACGAGGTGCTCAGTTATGCCAATGTCGAAGAACTGAAAACTTGCCGTTTAGTTTGTTCAACATGGGAATGTGAAGCTAGGAAGTTTTTGAAATGTAAAACAGCAGTTGTTTTTTCAAGGAATAGCATTGTTCGGGAGTACATTCAAAACCACAAAAAGCGCACACACCCTAATAGATGTTTCGCAAATAGCTTTCAACTGGGACCGGAGTTAGAATTGGCAAAATGGTGCGTGAGGAGTTTTTTCAATCGATTTGGAACAACGATTAAGTCACTTCACTTTAACAAAGTCAACTGGACATCCACGGATTTACGAGTAATACTCGGTGAAAAAGTACCTAACCTTGAAGAATTGATTTTAGATCCGAATCCTGATGTCATTTTGGAAAACGTTCATATTTTCCCTAATCCTAATGAACAGGCTGTGGTTTCTAATGCTCCAGTAAATATAAATAGTATTTATGCTGAAAACGGTAGTAGAAAGCTACCGAATTTAAATATACCCGTTTTAGGTAAGTTAAAACACCTGAAAATGAACTGGGAGCTGTGCAATGTTGGATCGCCGATGTTGAAAGAATTGACTATGATGGTGCCGAATATGGAGAAATTGACTGCAATGAAACCTCAACGAAAAAATCGATTTGAGCTGACCATTGACGACATGCTTAGGTCTGGGCGGCAGTTTATCGCCAACCGAACTGAGTCTATGCCCGAAGCTGTTGTCGAAGATTTACCTTTTCTCTCGTCCCATATCATTTTGTCACAATTGGTTGTAAGTTTAACCGGACCAAGGTTTGGAAAATTGAAGGACCTGGATGTGCACATGATTGGGAGTGACAGTGCTGTGAAGAAGTTACAGGCCAAGAACCTGCCTCTTGAAAAACTGGATTTGTCTCCTACTCCGAATGTCCAACTGTCAACGCTTTGTCTCCTATTCAGCAGCTTGAAAAATACTCTCACCCACTTGCGACTCAAATACCATCCAAATGTTCCTTTCGCCGATTCAATTCCGTCTGGTGGGGAATTAAAAAAATTGCAGTATTTATCACTCGTAGGATTCAAAGGATCTTTAGTCATTTTGGAAGAGCTTCCTGAACTTAAAACTTTAATTTTAAGAAGAGTGAACCTGGAACAAGCTGTTTTACATCCTCAGTTTTCCGCCATCAACTTTCACGAAGGCAAAAAACCGTACAGTCTCAAAACATTAGAAATTTATCATGATTCAAAGATTTATCAGTTTTGCAACCCGTACCCTAATCCTGTGATGAGTAGGCTCACACAAGCGTGTCCTAATTTGACAAGACTAAGACTGGAAGGAGTCAACAATGATAATCTCCGTGTGATTTTCTCAAAGTTACCTAATTTGGAAGAACTGGTGCTTGTCGATGGGCTTTTCACAGATTTAGGCATTTGTGGATTAGAACCTAAACAGCATCACTCAGCTGATTCCAGCGATGTCCTTAAATCCATTCATTTCACTCGTTCCCCTGATGTACCTTATATCGCCAGCTTAAAAAGTAAGAATTTTCGAGTATCTTCAAACATAATGTTGTATGTATCTAACTTTTAAGTAATTAGTAGCATAAGCTTTCACCTATTTCACCAGCACTTTCTACAAAACATTTACCGAATCATCACAATGTTTTACTGTATGTGAAAGTTTCTTACGGTGTTAGTGTATTAATAGAGAAAGCTTTATCATTGTAAATGACTCTGTCCCTTGTCGTGCTGTACTTACAATTTTTTGTCCAATGTTTTTGGTTTAGTTATATGTTGTATTTGTGGTTGAAAGTTTAAAATAATTCAGCGTATTGAATTCATATTTTTTTGTTTTTCAGAATTAAGGAGATTAGAATTGGAGACACCATATTTGACTGACTTTTCCATTGCCAATGGAATATGTGAATGCGAATGTCTGCGAGAGTTGGCTTTGAATTCTTTCGCAGTGAGTTTTACACTAATAAATTAATTTTATAATCCCGTAATTACCCAACGAAAAGGTTTACGCTAAATCATTTTTTTTTAAATTTCAGATAACTGATGTTTCTATTAAAAAGATTGTGAAAGATATGCGACTGAGTTACTTACAAACTGTATTTTGTAGCAGAATAACGGAAGATATTAAGAATTACGCAGAGAAGAAGATGAAAGGTTATCATGTGTCCATAAATAAATACGGTGGACCGATGGATAAGGTAGAAATAGTTAGATTCCTAAAGAAAAATGACACCGCCAAAGTAGTTCTAGAAAAACTTCAGGATAGTGACCAATATAATAATAATATTTCGGATATTAGTACCTAGAGATAACGTTTTAAACGACTTTGGTTAAAAACCAGTTTTATCAATTTTTGTTTTACCCAGCAAGAATCTTAATGTTAATAAGTTTTAAAGCTAATTTCTATTTTTTGACTGCCTTCGTATAAATGTTCACCGCGTTCATCATAAACAAACAAAATCCTTTAAAAGTACTTCAAAAATAAATTATTCAACTCATATTCATGCTAATACTTATGATGATTCTATTGTTATTTATTTATTACCACTTCATTTTTTATACTTTACATCTGGTTATCATCATTTTATTCTATAGTCTGTAACTACTACTGAACTATATTTTCATATGATAAGTGTGTTGAAGGATACCTACGTAAGTTAATAATGTCTAAAACTGCTGTACAACAAGGAGGAGGGGATTGATCAACGCTGATTGCATGTTTGATGTTAAAGTGCAAATAAAGCATTCTACTAAATTTCCAGTTCATAAATTTCAATTAAGCCGTACTGTCAACAATAAAAGACAAACGATGGAAATATTCTATTGTAAGTAGGTATAACGAATCGGTGAATCTGCATGAAATGATTTGGTAAAAGTTGCTAATGACGTCTTTTAGGAAAAGTTTTATTATGAGAATGCATGTAATAACGGTTTGTCCTTAATAACTGGTCTTTTTTGGCCCCCACGCACGGCATAAATTGTGTATAGATATCTAGGAGAGATATCCATTTCAATGGAGCTAACGGGAGCATATGCTTGAATGAAACTAATCTTCCCTTTGTCTGACAGTTTTGAACGAGAATGACTTTCTCTGTGAAGTGAAAGGAGAAACTCAAGCAGAATATGAATGGCTTTCTCCGCTTTCACTAGGGAAGCCATCCACAATCCAAATGCATTGCACTAACTGTATTTTGTTTAGTAGAGAGACAGAGTCAAGTCAGTCACTTTAGTTTAGTGCTAGGACGAGAACGAGACAGTTACAAAGCCAAGGGGCAAAAGATTGTGTTGGACGAAGGAAATAGCACAGACAGGATTTACTTACGTCAAAGCATAGATGTACTAGGTAGAGGGGAAGCAAAGTTGTCGAAATGCTAAGCTCTTACACAGCTTTATTTATACCTAAATAGGTTCAGGATTTTCTGTATTGAAGTCATACGGAGAAAGGAGCACAGAACGGATATACGTGATATTGATTCTACTATTGATTCAGGAATTTCCCTGGTTTCACTTTCCCTTTACCCGGTTCTAGTCCTTCTAGTCTGGTCAGGATTCTGGATGTCGTCGTGTAAGGTTCTACGGTTGTAAGCATATTACATATGTACTAGTCACTCTGCTCCTGCTGCCCGGGCACTACTGCACACGGTTCCGTTCTGCTCTGTCTCCTTCTCTCCCGTCTTCTGTTCTTCAGCTCACACACAATCAGCTCAGCTCAACAGCTCAGACACAGCACAGACACAACAGCCGAGCCAACTCATTCAGAACAAGTAGTCTGGAAGGGAAACTTTTCTTCGCGTGGAAAGCAGCTCTGCGAACATAAGTTCAACTCAGAGTACCAGAGGGGCTTTCAAATTACATCAATTCACAATACATACATACACGTATAGAAAATCATATCTCGACACACTCGCTCTAGTATTTCTGGAGTCCTGGAGTTCTCAGCAGCTCAAAGCTATCTTCACCCCATTTCCTTTCGTTCCTCGTTCTGAGCTCTGACTAGGATCCGATCCGGAATTTGTATTTCTTTCTCTCATCATTGACTTGGCCAAGATAGACGCTGGAGCACGTGTGTGTGGTGTGTATCCTTTTCCTCCGTTCTTCCATTCACAATCAGCTTTGTTTCCCTACTTTTAACGGTTTAACTTGTTCTCCAGCAAGATTCACACCACTCTTGACTTTCTCCAGTAGATTAGCGACTCTTATGTGAAAACTTATCTCACATTACCACACTACATACGAATACACAGGCGTTCTACCTAATCCTACCGAAAAGACACTTGTATGAGGTGTAGACACACGAAAATAAATTGTTGCTTCATCCCACACAGTATTGCTCTAAGGGGCTTATTTATTTTTCTGATTTTCCGTTTTACTTACTTTCACAAAGTGTGCGCTCACTGAAACGTCATTAGAAAATGTTCGCCAGTATAAATTCTTTGTTTTCGGTGGGCAAACTGAAACGGCTTTTCTGCTAAAAATTAACCCGACTTTCCCGTTATAATATCGAAAATCTTATCATTACTAGATTTATTATAGGGTCGAAGAGGAGCAAAATTTCTACTTCAAAAATTATACAAAATGCAGATTAGTAGTGCTATTGCAAATAGTTACACAGATTCAGTCTTAGATAGCCTACATATTCAGATGGTGGATAACGGTCTTAATAACATAAACCTTCCTGACGCTACAACGAATTTTACACGGAGACGTCTTGGAGTTTCCTGGCATGGAGAAGCCGTTTTATACAATGGGATACTCAAAGGTCTGGAGACCATCCATCGGACGGGTGACGCTATCATAACTATAAATGTAAGTTTAACTATAAATTCAGAGTGATAAATTGCAAAGATCAAAGTTTCAATTGTGACACTCTTTCTTGGGTGTTATAGATGGGAGGGGTAGTTGTGGACGTAGAAATTGGGATAATAAATACAGAACTGGCGTATGATATTCATGCCACGTTCATGAATCACGGTCCTCGGGGTTCGATTACGGGGAGTTTAAGTCATGTCACCTGCGATGTGCAGCTGTGTTTAGCTCCAGGGTCAGATACAGTCATTTTAGAGAAACTAACTGTAAAAGATATAGGCTCTCTCAAAGCGAAGATCACTGGACTGGGCTCTGTACTAAATTTTCTCGTCTCTAGTGTAAGTCTGCTAATGGAATTTGCCAAATTACTTCTTTCAATCAATTGTACTTTTAAAAGTAGTTGCTCTCGCTTTGATGTCGATAAAGAGCATTCTGCCTCTTATAGAAGGTAATATAATGATTCCCGGTGTATATTTAACCTAATAGATCCTTCAAGTCGTGGGAAATCGTGTCAAATGGAAAGTTTCCACCATGCTCGAAGGAGTCATTAAGGATCTACTCAACGAAATTATAGCAAAAACACCATTACCCACTTCAGCTGTAGATGTTAAAAAATTCATATTACAGCAATAGAGCCATGAGTCTAGCTAATCTACTATAGTAGTATCTACAACGCTGTACTGTACTACAGAATACAGATCGGAATGTCTAAACTTGGATCAATGTGCTCCGTGCTGATTGTCAAGCCCACTGGAACTGACTCATGACTTTGATTACCGAACTGTGAATGTATTCATTTTTCAATCAATATACACAATGTGTTCGTCTTCGGCTCCCACAAAGTCCGTACATATTTATACGTACAATATCAATTAAGATCTTCTTTTTCTAAAATATAGTGACTATATAGTTATTTATTATAAAGCCGTACCTTGTCTCGTACCTTCGTTAATATAGTAAAACACAACTAAAATTTTCAAAGAAGGAACTGTTCTAATTTTATGTTGTCTTTAGGGTATAATAGATACTGCAAATACTCACGAATGTTCATTATCTAGTGCTAAACACCCACTGTACAAAAATGCCGAGCTTTTATCTGATACAGTAGAAGGATACATTTACCTGTACATCAATGTGGCTACAGTTTAGAAAACTAGTCAATTTAACCAACTAAGTAAAAGCGAAGTACTATCAAATTAAATCGTTAGGATGTATAGGAAAGTGATACTGATTACTGATACCATGACCAACCGACCATTTTTCAGAGATACACCAAAGACCTGATTGATTAAATGTACTTATAGGTATCTTTAGTTAATTTTTAAACTACTCCGTTCTTTAGTGTCGTAGCTACTTAGCTCTACTTTGTACTGATTGTTTTTTAGAGTTCAATTGTTGCAACGGAGATCAATAATACCAATGTAATAATGACTGTGTACACGTATGCATGCTTTATATAGCACTGGAGCATAAGTGTGGCTATTCGACCTTTCGAGTTTCGACCTATGTATACTAAAGCCAATGATAACGTACTTATCTAACCTAGACAAGAAAATAATTAATTGTACATACCATAGACCTATATTAGAGGAATTAGTAATTAAATTATTCGTATACCATCACATTAGCTGATTGTCAATGTTATTTTTTTAACCAAAAGCTGTAAGGTCTATAGTCTAGATTACAAAAATAATAAGCCAACAAAAGGTATCTGTTAAATGATAAGTGAATAAGTGTTAGTCATGCATATTAGTATGCACAGTGACTTGACAGGTACTTAGATAAGTAAAAATTGTGAATTTATTAGCAAAACTAGCATTAAGTGGATTTTGCAATCCTTTGATTATGAATTTATGACAGATTTGGCTTGAGCAGAGCACAAATAAGTAGAGCAACTGTGTCAGCAAAATCCATAAAATGTATCGAATTTCTATTATACATATCCTTATGTATACGAAAGCAAACAAATAGTATTTAGTTTCCAAGTTTTTGGAGTATGAATTTGGTCTTGCCTGGTTTATCATCCGCAAATTAAATGTGCTTAGGGGAAATCTGTACACATAGCCGAATCAGAATTTTTGGGTAATATGCACTATATAAATTATAACTACTTTAGTATCTAGCTTTTAGTACTTGTCAACTGTTTTCTATAGGCACAATAAACTCTTTAGTGCTGATTATCCTAGCTAAGGCTGACGGAAGAGTGAAATAAACGACGTGATCGTGAGCTATGTACTTAGACGGTGCGAATAGACTTGTGAGGATGGAGAAATGACAAGAAAACATTATTGTGCAACTTTATTGTATAATAAATCACATTTGTGTGGAAAAGTAATAATAACAGCTCTTACAATAGAAAGCTGTCTGTGGCAGAGCAACAAGTTAATAATAGGATAAAATATAATGAAGTGTTATAGCATAGAATATAATTGGTATAAATCGTCAGAAGTACCTAAATAATATTGTGAAGGATTATTGTGCAATAAAACAGTATGATACTAAAACGCAAGCAAACACAAATGTAATTCAAGGTAGAGCATAAAAGAAAGTTCTTTTCTCCGCTCTAGATTAACGGTGTGAGGCAACGTATAAGAAAGTACAACGTACCATAACTAATTGCAATTCATACAGTTCCATATATTATAGTAGTCCTAATAGGGTTGGTAGAACTACAGTAAAAAAATGACCGCAAATTCTCAATGAAAAACTTCTGTGTGACGCAGTTCCTTTGATGACTCTCTAATAATGACTTTTATTATTTCATTATGGAATTTACCATCCGCGTCTTGAAGCTCTATTACTTCCTTTCTCCTTGCTTTCTTTTGACTTTCTCTTTTCTTTCTCTTTTCTCCTTTAGAGAGTCAAGCGAATAAAATGAGAGCACCGAAGTGAGCACTACAGCACCGAAGTGTAAGTGGAGTTTTATGTTGCCCCAAAATCGGTAAAGACTCTCTTTTCCCACTTTAAGACAGGAATAATATTTACAAGATTACCCTTCTTTGGCCATTTCCTGGAAGTAATCGTACCACTTTGTGTTCACTTTACAGACAATGCAACACTTTATTAACTTCTTGTCAAGAAAATTTCCCAAATATCCTTTTCGTGGTTGGGTTATGCTTACTTTACAGATTATTACACAATTTCCCGAAAGCTTATGTACATATTTATTTTTTCTTGAGCATAAAGGCCTATTATTATAAGATTGTTGAAACAATATGTACTTTAAGCCGAGCGAAAAAGAATGTTTTGGTTATTGGATCTATTAATGTTGGATCTTTCTGATTGATGCGTGGCATGGCCTATGGCATGCCAAAAGGTACATGTCTGTACAATGTTGTGATTAATGGATGTTGTAGAGAAGTGTTTGTTCATGAACAGGCAGAGCATGTATGCCATCTTTCATTATATCCACGTCTTATTTGTTATTCTGTGTGAGGAAACCAAGTTGGTTCGAGAAGAAAGGTCTGAGTTATTATGAAAGGGTTTCTGCCAGTTAAAAATGTAATGATTTCCCTGGCTTCTTGACGTATACGTAACTGATTATATGAATTAGTAACAGAAAGCATCATAAAACTACTATCAGCCGAAACTGCTTTAAATGCTCGGTTGGGTAGATCAATATTTATCTGTGAAGAAGCAAATCATGAGACCAAGTAAACTTTCGTCCTATTCCGTAAACGAGGCTGTATTTTCTTTGAAATATGTACAAGTACGTGCAGAGTGAAAATTGACTCAAAACACGGAACTTCTCTGTTTCTCCCGAAATAGTTCAAGTTGAAGCTCTTAGCCAAAAGATAACGTATACTTTCGCCAACTCTAAATTATAAACATCCTGCAACAAAAACGTCATATAGTATAACATTGCTGGGGTTTTGTGGAGACCAACTCATAAAAATTACATCTCATTCCTTATATCGTTAGTATTTGCTCAAACTGGGTAGAACTAGGCAAATGCTGGCTTTCAGAAAGGATTAGACTGTGAACGAAGCTTATAAATCCTGTATAAGTATTGTCTTTTCAGTATTCTAGCAATAGAACACTTTTCCATTTCCACCTTTCGTTTCTTGCAGAAATTACTCTGAAATCCAGTAGATTCTTCCACACGAAATCTTTAGCTCATCAACTTACGAGGAATATCTTACTATACACACTAACACACACTGTATACCTAAAGCTACATATAAGGCAAGGTAAGTAAAAAGTTCAAGTAATACCCTTTGCAATTTCGGTTTTCGGTCTACGGGATTATGGCATTTGATTTGGCTCAACTTTCCAGTAGCACATGAAGTTTTATTAATATAAAGAGAAAAACTGAGTCTGTGATGCAAATGGCTAGAAGTGAATTCCGATCCCGTTTTTCTCAGGTTAACTAACCATGCAAAGATATAAAAAAGGCAATAACCGAGTTTTATTATTCTTATCTGTACTTATGCTTCAAATACTTCAAATATTACATAGATTATGATAAAATTTCATTGATTAAGAATTATTTTGGCAGTTCTGCACAGTTCGATATTCCAATAAGGTTAGTGTTAGTGACATGAGGGTAATTTCCATAAAATTCAAATAAGCGTATAGACACGACACGAGGAGATTGATATAAATTCTTTCCCAGGGCCCCTAACCTCCTGAGTATGAAATGCATGGATATTGCAAAAAAATTGGCTAATGTACTTTGACGTAGATTTACTGGAGGTCGGTTAGCCGGAGGTACGACAATGGAATAATGGAAATTCCAGGCGCGGTAATAAAAATGAGATTTTATATCCCAAATCCAATTTGCATTTTAAAGAGTAGGTTATGAGAAAATTTGCAAGCATATCAAATGCTTTCCATTAGTGAGCATACTATTTAGGAGACGGAAGAACGGAGAAAGGTAAACGGGAATGTCATGGAAGAATGAAAGAATTTGATATGACAGAATAACTGAACTGAAATGACTAGGTCTACGTTCTACAAGCACTTTTGCATTAAAATGTACAAACGCGCAACAGATGAATAATATTGATCTGGAAAGCAGGCCGACCGAACGAATTCAATCTTTCGCTACTGCACATATGCATATACCTCCGTGGATTTATACCCGTAATTGCAATAGGTATTCTTCGTTGGTGGAAGAAAGGAGTATAAGTGCCAGTCAGGCCAGTATGTTAACGAGGTCCGTAGAGTTAGAAGGGGAGATAGCACAGAAAACCGACGATGACTCTGCCTCCAACTTCGAGTGACTCCGTTGGAAACAGCAAAAGTCCGCATCGGTGCCGTAGTCCCAGGAATTTGCTCTGAGTCGGAACAAACTGGAGCGGAGCGTTCTTTCAAACAACTAATCAATAGTATGGTGGGGTAGTGACCAAGTGACCACAGTTGGTCCCTTGCAGCCCTCACTGCTTATTTTAAAGATGATGTGGTCACTCCCCTTCCTCCTGGGGGTACCCTTCCTCTTTGCTAATGTTGTCCAGCCAAGTCCAGTTCCGGAGAAGGTGTAAGTAGCTTTCTTTTTCAATCAATATTTACCTACATCATTGACCTGATTTTTCAGCCAATATTTTCATAACTGTTTTATTGCGACTGATTTGATCTTTGCTAATATTTCAATGTTTTTAGTCTCAAGAAAATGGCTAAGGATTTTGGATTAGATTTCTTCAATTTTGGTAACATTATTAGTAAACATACAGAAGTTCAAAGGGTAAGTTATCTAGCGATATACTAATGTAAACATTTTTGTAATCTCGTAATGAATTTCAATTGCAATTTGCAATGTATCAAAATTTTGTCCTCTTTACAGAGATTCCAGCAAAGCACAAATTCAGACGTCCGTAAAGTCGAATTAGATCAACTCGTAGAAGAAATGATCAATGACACTTATGAAAATTTTAGTGAAAGAATAGAAGCGATAAGAGTAAGGAAGAATTACGCAACATTGTTAAGCATGCATTCTAGTTGGAAAGAAATTCTGTGCTAATTTTTAGTGTAAAATGTGCAATTGTTTTCTGTCAATAGAAAGTGATGTCCACTTCCGAAGAAGTAGCTGTAGAACATTTTCAGAAGTTTGATGTTCCTGCAGGACCGGATGGAAAAGTGCCAGAGATAAAATGGCCAGAGAAATATGTAAATGCAAGAAAAATAAATACACCTATTCCACCATCAGAGGATAAGGGTGCGGGTGGAGGGGAAGAGCAGGACCCGCTGCTGATGAAAATTGACCTTAGGAAAGACTCCCATTTTGGCACTAGTGTCAATACTAATTTTAGTGCCATTCATGTTCCGACAAGCATCTATGACAAAAGTAATTGCTCACCTATACCAAAACTACTACTTTGTTGATATGCTAATTTCGTGAATTAATTGCAAAAAAACATGAACTATAAATGATTGAATACAGGGCCAGATGTCCTCGAGGGAATAGAATGGACAGCTAAATTAGACAATTATTTCATTACGAATTATCAAAATAACCCTCTGTTGTATTGGCAATACTTTTGCAGCTATAAAGGATTTTTCAGACAATACCCTGGTATATATATCTCTTATAATTCTTGAAATGTCAAACTAGATGTATTTAAGGTATGGGACGAAGTTGTATTTAATGATTTGTTGATGTTCCTTAGCCATGAAGTGGCCAAATGACAATGGAGACAAATATAATCCTGATCTATTCGATTGCCGTACACGACCGTGGTACATCGCAGCTTCAAACTCGCCGAAAAATATTATAATTTTACATGATGTTTCAGGATCAATGACTGGGCTTCGTAGAGAAATTGCCAAACATGTTGTCTACACAGTCTTGGAAACTCTTACTGACAATGATTATGTGAATGTCTTCAATTTTTCTGAAGAAACCCAGCCGGTTGTACCATGTTTTAGGGATGGACTTGTCCAGGTAAAATAGAATGTTCCTTAATTGAGTCTACTACTTTAAAATTCTTTGCCCATGCAAATATACATTTCATAATTAATGCTATTAGGCAAATCTTGAAAACATCCGGGAATTCAAAGTTGGACTGGATCAGGATCGTACAACTGGAGTTGCAAATTTCACAGCTGCATTTAATACTGCCTTTGATATCTTGGAAAGGGTATGGATTTGAATTACATTCCATAATTTCATTATAACCCAAATGAATTGAAAATAGTAAATTCTGTAATAACAATTGCATCATTTTATTGTGTCACCAGTATCGCAATGTTGATGGTTGCGAGTCCTCAAACTGCAACGAGGCGATTATGTTGATAACCGATGGAGTCCCTTACAAATATGAAGAGATATTTAACGAACGAAATAGAGATCCGAATTCTTACGAACCGGATTCCCCACAGCCACGTAAAGTACAAACCAGAATTTTCACGTATCTGATAGGAAGGGAGGTCACCCAGAAAGGAGAAGTTCTATGGATTGCATGCAATAACAAAGGTAAATAGTTTTCTCTGCAAAGAAAATCAGTTTTATTGCTTCGTAAAATATTTATGAGAAAGTTTCCATTTGGTTTAAGAATGCTGTTGTGAATTAGGGAATTCTTGTTTAAATATTCATACCAATGCATAACGTTTTGCAGGTTATTACGTGCACATAACAACTTTGGGCGAAGTGCAGGAGCAAGTGCTCAGATACATGTGGATAATGTCAAGACCCATGGTTTTAGAACAAGAGCATAATATTTCTTGGACACCAGTCTATGCCGATATAGCGGTTAGTTTGTAAAAATAAACCTTTTAAAATTCTTTTAGATAACTATTCTGGGATAAGAATGTCAGAATGCATTAACATTAAATTGGCTATGTACCCGATTGAAACAGGAAATAGTTGAATCTGACTGGCTATGGGATATGAAGAATCAAAAGCGACAAAAGGAACGCTCTGAACTATACAAAATTTTTGTGAAGAAAGTATTCAACGAAACCGAAGGTTCAGGGTTCTATGTAGAGTCAGACGGGGACGGGGGGAGGGACGGTACGAGGAAAATAGCAGGAAAACGAGTAGCCGAATTTCTCGACTACGGGATGACTAACCCAAATGAGGAGATTCTGCGCAAAAAATTTGCTCTTCAAGAACGCATCGAAAAAGTAATTGCCCGTAATTTACATAGTAAAATGGATATTTACTTATTTTTCTTAATTTTCATCTACAATTTTCTCAATATATATCAACTAGAATAAGTATTTTCTACCCAAATACCAGAATTACTATAGTTGAATAACTATAAAAGTGTTACAAACCTCACTTTTGTTTTGCAAAGTCACCTGACTGAATTTAGTATCAATCGTTTGTATGTACAGTGGTACATATAGTTTTGGTTGTCTTGTTGTAAAATGACATGAAACAAAATGGAGTTGTGGAATTGTTAACTCCTTTACAACCTTCTATTGCTTTTGGATTGGAACATCAACTAACCTATGCTACTTTTACTTATTTACAAATCAAATAAGGTACAACGTTCAATACATTTTTTGGCCAAATCGTTCCATGTAATGTGTAGATGGAAATAATATTTGTTTACTCAGGTATAGTAAACTACGAGAAAACAGTAGAAAATAGTGTATTTGTACAAGTT
>JABASH010002748.1:0-18923 GCA_019776445.1 Tomocerus maximus | reverse complement strand
GAAAATAGAGATGACATATCTGGGCGTTTAGATTTCGTGTATGGATATAAATGTAGAGTATAATAATATTATTATAAAAGTAGCGAGATAGCGTAATTGTCAACTTCAGAAATTATTTAATGTGTAAGTCAAGTAAAAATCTGACAGTCGATGAAACAATTTCGAACAAAAACTATCCTTGACGAATAACAAATTTGAGCAAAGCGATGTCCATTTATTTCCATATTTCCATAGACGAAATCTCAGTACCCATATAAGTACGACATCTCCAAATGCATATACGAAATCTCCACACCCCTAAATACGAAATGGTAAATATATACGAGTTCTCCGTGAACCATTTAACTTAGTATGTGCCTTGTCTGTGCAATCTATAAAGTTCCTTTGCAGCTCCACTTTTTTAATTGAATTCTCCGCTAACTGAAGATATAACATGCCGTTTACCACTTACATAGAATATATTACTATAATGCACGCCGCACTTATCGTTAGCGTAATGTAATGTAAGCAGAAATGAGATGAGAGGCAAAATCATTTCCCCATCTAAAACTGATTTTCCAGGGAAGCTATCATTTACATCGCTTTCTCCATACAATTCTATATCTTGTATCTCTCTAGGTACCTACACCTACCTACTTACTAAAATGAAATGTGCCTTGCAGTCCGGATTTATTCCTATGCCGGATATTATTTAAGTCGTCATCCTTTTCAAAAAATAATTATTTTTATCACTCTGAATGCATCCCAAAATTATGTATTTACCTACTGCATTTGGGGTAATGTATCTTTAAAATTTCAGTTAATATCTTTTAGTTTCCTTTAAAAATCCCACTTTTGATAATATTGCCTCAAATTTCAATAAAACTGGTTTAGTTTTGAAATTTTATTGTAGAGACTAAAATGAAACTATTGTTTGTAACAGCGTATGAAAATTTTTGTTTAGCATTATTTAATTATTGCAATATTTGCATGTATGCATACTTATTTAGGTAGATTATTGAATTACTTACATATGCAACAAAGTTGTATGATACTTATGCTAATCAGTGTGTCCAATATACAGAATTGCCAAAGAACTAACTCCATTAATGTCGTAATAGAAAATATATTCAAGGATTATGAATTTTATACTGAAATTATGCCCCAGTAATATAAGACTGAATGAATTATAGTTGGCAGTTCAAATTGTTCTGAATTTATAAAAGTTTTATGAGCACAATATGTAAAATCGTGTTCAACCTACTGTCAATCACATCTTCTTACGAGCTAGCGTGTTTAGTTGATTATTTGGAGATGCATACTGTGTATATCTTTTGTCTTGGATTTGATTTGTGTGTAGTCTCTCTGAAGATTGCTACGGTAGTTTGTGTAGTACAACAGATAAAAATATAATGTCCAGTCGGTAGAGAAGAAATGCATTGAAATTGGCCTGGATAGGTATACTAGGAGTAAGTGGTTGGTGCACACGCAAAAATGGAAGGTAATTGTAGTTGGGACGTGGGACTCTGGGTCTAAATGTTAAAATGTAAAGTTGGTGTGTAGTTTCACCTTGCTACGAAGTAACCTGTACATGCCGTAAGAGTTGTAGGAGAAGGAAATCATATTTTACGGATTTACTTTCCTTTCTGAAGGAGTGAAGGCGCATTTCTCAGTCGGAACAACCTTATTTCTTCCATGTATTTGCTGTTCAGGGACCACTGTAGTCGCTATCTCTGCAAGAACCTTCTTAGAAATCAGAGCAGAGAGAAACGGGAGTACAGAGGAATATTCTCAACATTTATTTAAAGTTGGACGAGAATTGCCAGCATATGCTCTATCTGCATTCTTATACATGAATCATGCGAGGAAGGTTCTACATAAATAGAACTGCCAACTGACTACTCTTGCCTTACTACCTTATATCATAATCATATTTAAGAAGGCACTCACTCATAGTGTTATTGTAAATAGTATTAGCCCGTGCAGCCAGCTATCTCTTTCCTGCTATTACTACATGTATGCGTCATAGTTCTGACAGTTGTACTCGACAATTCCCAAACCGTCGGCTTAAATGGCCTATTTTGTTTTTATTCATACATTTTAATGTATTGCCTCAATAATTTGCAGAAATCGTTCTAATGAAATTCTAATCTTTGTGTGCCCAAGTCTAATCTAATGTCTTTTGCAAAATCTATGGAGAAAATCTTTTTTCTTTAAATTATATTTCTGAGAAGATCTAGAAAATTCTGTAGGCAGCACTGTCATAAACGATAATCATTTTATTGTATATTAAGTAGGCATTACGAATACAAAATTTTGCAAGTATTCTAGAGAATGGCTGTCGGAACTAGGACACATAGACGGTTACTCGTAATAAGTATGGCGATAGTAAAAATATAAAATAAGCCGAGGCACATAGGTTGGTATTTACGTAGGTTTCTCGAAAACGTTTGTGTGAGAACGCGGAGAGAGAAAGTTGGAGAAAGAAAGCAGTTTCTCTAAATCTAAAAGTAAAGGTATCTCCGAGGAGTCATTTTTCTCGCACAAAGCCAGACAATCTCCAGATATAATTTACTTGATTAAAATACATTTATAAGCCCTTGAAACTAGGGCTTTTGTTTTCTGCCTGTACACTACTACAAAGTTGTTCAATGCAATCGCATCTTCGGATTCCTATTCTGACTCTTACTGTGACCCAAGGAGGGATATTTACGTTCTCACTGGAAGAAAAGAAACCCGTCTGTATTTGTTGTGTCGTGTTTCCGTCTAATCTCCGTACACTACGATCAGCAACACGAATAACCTTCTCCTTTGCATTTTTTTATGTCCCGTTCCCAACTCACTTCTCCAGAAGTTGCACTTGTCCTCAGCTGGGCTCACCCTCCTTTCTCCAGACAGTCCATTCAGCGAGCGACTCGAAAAACTTGTCTAAGCATTATTATATTTTGTCAGAGTTTTCTTTAGTTTCACAACTATCATGTCCCTATGTTTTTAATCCGGAATTTAATCATTTTACTTTCACAACTGACTTGCTTTCTTTGTACCCGCAGACTTTCATTTCTGTGCCAGTTTCTATAGTCATTACCAGTCCCACGTTAACACAACCAAATACACCGTCGCGTCGCCCACATATAACATGTAAACAACAAAAGCCTTTAATAAGTGCCTAAGAAACTAAAAACTAACGGCTACTTCCTAATCATAACTCTCTTCCTATTAACCATTTATAAACACCGCAGATTGTCAAGGAATGGAAAGTAACAATGATTTCTCACAAAGACGCCTTCTTCAGACTAACTTAAGAAATAATTATTATTTCGTTAATTGTGGAGAATTTATTTAAGAAAACGCAAGATTACATGGAAACACACACTGTGATTTTAAAGGTGACGGGAATCACTGCCTGTAAGGAATAACTGAGGCTTGCAACTCTCGTTCATGGAAATTTGTACGTAAAGATGAGCATTTCTTAACACATTTAAAAGTAAACATTAAATTTATATTGATTTCAATGAAATATGGTGATAATTCTCAATTTTAAAAGTCATAAATGAATAATACTAATAATCGACTTTAACGATTCAAAATATAGGAATACATATTTAATTACTGAGTACTAAAGAACAATTGATCTGGCTAAATTGTTGCCGGTAATTATTGTACTATAGATGGCTGTGATGTAGCATCAGTTAAGCTGTACACCAATTAAATGCTATGTCACAGCCAGTGGCAGTGATTCCTCACGGGCGGTGATTCCCGTCTCAAGTAAGGTCTGTGTTTATGCTGGATTACATAGATCCTGCCTGTGGTGCAACAGTTCAGTCAATTTGTCACTGGCATGATTACTACTCTCATTGTGCATTTATCCGTTGACAACTTCCATTTGAAATATCATGTCTTAGCTGTTCCTATAAGTCTTGCAATGCCTATAATTTAAATATCAATGGAAACTAAATTGGTTTGAATTTGAATTAGTAATCATCAGAAGACAAACGGTACGGATTCATTAAAAATGAATTAATGACCGGAATTGTGCATCAGTGCACAGGTATGTAATTGTATATCTGCGGTAATTGCATGTCAGAGGCACATTAATGCAGAGATAGTGTCGGTGATGGTGTGAGTGATTGTATTATTTAAGTGAAATGATCGTACCGTGCATACGGAGTATGGAGGAGAAAGGTATAAACTTATGTGCATCAAAATGTGATGGGAGAACGCTGGACTTTGCCAACGTGGGCTGACTTTCTTGCTTTCCCGGAGAAAGTTGAGAGTTGAAGGTCACGAAATAAGAGTTGGCCTGTGGCTTCATTATATTATTGATATTCTTAGAGAAAAGTGTGGGCCATTAGGGTTAAGGATGGATAAGGGGAATTTTGTTGAAGACTACTGCGGTGTGTTGTGGCTGATTGAGTGAGATCTGCACCTGAATGGGTGCATGTTGAGTGCTGGTTGCTGTGTAGACGAGAGGAAACCACTATGTACTTACATTGGAAATTGAAACAGATCTGCATTGCAGATTGGGAGCATTAGAGGAGAATGAATGATATAGTAGCCGTGTATGTATGTATAGGTACGGGACGTTATATGATTGCCACGGTAAACAGGGTCTTACGGGAAGGAGGCATGGATGTTAGCGATAGTCGGAACAACTTTTGGTAAATGGTAGGGAGCGAGAGTGTATGAAATGCTAATGTCCGTATTAGTAGAGAATACCTTTGTGGAATAGCTAAGTAATGGTAAGTAAACCTACAGCGTTTTGCTTTCTCCGCCAAAGATTTTCAGCCAAGATGATTTGAGTGAAAGAAGATAAGTCGCCGTGCTGAGCATGAGTTGAGCTGAACAGCTAACAACCTCTGTAAAATGTTGCTACACCAATGATATTTTCCTAGGAAAAATTAGTGGATGAGTCTACATGAAAATGTGACTAGGAAAGTTAATAATTAGTATAATGTATGTGTAGGCGGATGTGTACTCTGCAGAAATATTATGTTGATGGGCTGATAATGGGTGTGAGAGCGTGCATAATGAATGTAGCATTGAGTGTAGTTACAGTTGTATGCATATAGGTAATTCCAAGCTAACCAGGAACGAACTTTTGCACTTTACGCAGCTGTCGAGATCAGCAATTCGCCATGAGAATCAATCATCTTCATCATCCTGGGCCAAGGCAAGACTGGGAGTGTGTCGTCGCTCAAAATCCTTTGACTGGAGTCATTTGCCCCAATGGGCAAGCAAACCCTGGGAGCCGTTCCACACTTTCCCCTTTCCTCCGATCAGTTTTCCATCCAGAAGCACTATCCACGCACATCTCCTCGCACCCGCAGACGCCATGAGCACCGGACTCGTCCCCGACATCGTCACCAACGACATCCTCCAACGCACCGTGTCCAGACGTCGGGAAACCATTCCCCTCCAGCTCCCTATCCCTTTCCCCCTGTCCCTGACCAACCAAGGCTTCGTCCCCCTCCAGCAAGGAGACATGGCGGTGGGTCAACCCCCGGGGGTCGAAGCCCTCCGTTCCAGCTCCCGTTCCCAGTCTCTTGTCTGCGAACACTGCTCCATGATCCTCCAGTTCACCAGCCACAGCCAGACGGAGGAGACTCAGACAGAGTCCGACGACCTGCCCAAATCTATCCAAGCCAAAGCCACGGGTAACAATAAGGGCTCCGGGCAAGTAAAACCCGCCACCGCTACAATCGGAACAAATACGACAATCTACGTTTGCCAAAAACACCAACAGACAGTTCAGCCGCCGCGAGCTATCGAGGTTCAGGTAAAGGAGGTGGGTGGGGCGGGCGCCGGGGCTCACCCCCCGCGTCCCCCTCGGCCCTCCCTGGGCTTCGCCCTCCCCATCCCGCAGCTGGGGACGTGTAGTAGTGGCAGCAGTACGACGACAAACACAACGACGAGCACGCCCTCCGGCCTCGGCCACCGCTCCAGCAAGGACAGTGGCGTCGTGGGCCACAGGGGTAGCAAGGACAGTGGTAACGTCAACCCGGGACACAGGGGTAGTAAGGACAGTGGCTCTGGGGCCGACGGACGCGGCAAGTCCTCGAATCTCCCGACTATCGATAGTAAGCATATTAGCGCCATCCGTAACGCAGAGAAGAGAAGACGATTCTTTGCCCGGAAACAAACCAATTCCGCTCCGGACTCTTTTGACCACAACTCCATTTTTAATGCCACTCATAATGTCATCAATACCACACGTGAGTTATCCATTACATGACACGCACGATCTTTTCAGTCAATAGTGGGCCAACGGTTCGTGCCCACGTCTGTCTGCCCCTCCCCCACCAGACATCTTTAGATTAGACGTTTGACAGATTTGTTAGATCATCCGTTTTTGACTTTTAGCATTTTATCAATAGAGTTTTCACTGAATTGTGTGCTGATCTCTCGTTTGATTCGAATGATCATGCCTGCAGTACTTTCGTCCTACAATCTAGTTTTTGATCTCCTTCGAGCGAGATATTTCTTTTGTTTGTCTGTGCTTTCAGAATTTTAATCAAGTTACTGAATGAGAATATTAAAGTCACATACATTATAACTATTAGTCAATATATACAAGCAAATAGGCAATTAACATAATTTATTTGCTTCAAATTTTTTCATTTTGTCAACACATTCAGTAGCTTCCAGAAATATTTGTATTTCTGTCCGTCAGTGTCGTCAATGTTGTGTACAGAATGATCTTTAATTATCTATTCATTGGCATTGGCAGTCGCCAACTTCTTATATATTTGTCTTAAACGTTTTCAATAAGATTTTCTTTTTTTCTTGTTTAACTGTCTCCTTTTCTCGAGTTTTTGCTCCACACAGCCATTTCTTTTACAGACAAAATAAATACTCTTCTATAGAGAAAGTCACTTTTACATACATTTTTCCTGCTTATAACAGTAGTATTTCTAGTAGTAGATACTAATACACAAATCTCTCTTCTTTCTACTCATCTTTCTGAATAAGTATAGAGATACATGTACATAATTACTATCTACACATAAATAACTATTCAAATCCCACAATAATTGTCCGACCATTAAGCAACCATTTTTGAAAGAAATCTTTCAAACTGTGTGATGCCAGCCGACAAATTTTTACTAACAAAAATAATATTCCTTGACAAAAATAGTTTTCGTTGCGCTGTTGGGTCGTCGTCTTCTTATGAATCTGTCTCCACTCCTGTTATGTGCTGTAAAGTAAAGTCTCTTATCTTACTCTAACAAAACTAATCGTCTTCTCTTTCCTGTTTTCCAATAATTACCACTAACTTAATAATATGTAGTTAACGTTCAGAATTAAGTGCATTACGCAAATCGTAATGAAATACTAACTATTTATGAACTGTCATTTCTCAGTTGGTAAATAATTTATACTTTAGCAATGGAGAAATTATTTAAAAAATGGCAGATAATAATATCACAATTGCATCAATAATTTTGTTCAATCGTTATATTATTCCCTTGTAAAAATATTATTTCCCTTTTACCTGTTACACACAGCATTTATCTTTGTGTGGTTTATTACAATTAATTTATATAATTTACGCTAAGGATAGATGGACAGACGACGTAACGGACTAGCTACACTACTCTCTTTTCTAGGATTTCTTAAATTTGTGCCCTCTTGAATACTATAAGTAGAAACTTGTACGTCTTGAAATTTGCTTTTGGGCTTTTGCAATAATTGTATAAAATAGGGTGGAATAACAACTCAATACAAGTCTTTGGCTAATTTGTACATCATTGTGCAAAATTTGTTGACTAAGGATTTAAAACGAATGCTTGCAAAAATACTACCAAATGCTCAAATAGAAGTAGTTGTGCCCTTGTTTCGTCATAAGCAATTAATCCGAATAAAACTTCAGGATCAATTAATAGAAGAAATTTCTGATAACTATTTTAAAGCACCATTATGTTATAAAAATGTTGAAAAGCTTCTGGATGTTGATTTACCCCTTTTCATCTCATTTGCTTGAAAATGTGTCTTTCCTTCCGAGTATCAAAAGTGACATTACATTGGTACCTGTGACCTATCGAAGGAAAACAAGGAAGAAAATGAATTAAATTAATGTAGCAGGTTTTCAGTCTCAGCTAGAGCATTTCTTAATATTTGCAGCTGCAGTTCTTAAAGTTTGTTTTAGCCCTCGGTATTATAATTGGCTGAAATAGTGGAGAGAATTTATGTGTCAGTGGAGCAGGGTAAATAGTAAACAACTGGGAAAGTAATGTTTCTGGCAAACAGAGTTTGTCGTCGTGTATCAAGGGAGTGATTAAAGAATAAGTGGCATTATTTCGTAATTGGAATGTCTGGTGGACTTAGAATATCTGAGATAAGGAAGTGAGAGGATAAAGGTTCAGAGTGTTCAGAGTGTGGCTTTTGTTCAGGAGAAAGATAACATAAAGTGTAGGGAATTGGAAATAAGTAGAACAACCCGTAGTTGGATTTCATCGGTGCCTAGCACGGACGGTGCTGGAAGTAAAAAGCGGGAATGTATTGAATCCATCCATCGATAACTTAATGGTCCTTGACTTGAAGTTCGAGGACTATTTTTCCGGTTAGTAATTCTAGTGGAACTAAATTGAGATGTCTTCTTGATGCACGCTCTTCTCCTCATATATAAACAAAGGGAAACACTTGTTTTCAACAAAAACCCATTTTGAATGATTCTGTTAGGTTTTTTCGAATAAAACTTGGACAAGTAATAAATTGGGCTGGTTTCGGGATTAAGAGCCGTGTAGTTCTTCCTAGTATAGTATAATGCAGTGCCCAATGTCTCATTTCGCCCACTCTATACATAGAGATATGAATGGAATTGAGACATGCATGTTTCGTTCTGTTGTGTGACGCCACATGAACAAAGCCTCGGCCACTATATGGAGAAGCCCCTAGCAGACGGGCTATAGGGGCTGATACAAATGAGAAAATGCTTCAATTCAAACTTTGTTAGAAGAAAGTTACATGTACAAGTCGATAAGAAAACTTATTATTAGCTCGCTCTTAGGGCTTATGGAAACTTTAGTATATGGATTAGCTGCGACTCTTTTTCCAGTAATATACTAGAAATAACCCGCTACTTTCACAAACCGTCCAAACTTGTACTTCACCTAGTACTAACTGCTCTGGTTCCCTCTTGGCTTTCCTCCCATGCATATATATTTACGAACTGGATGTAAGTATAGACATTATATTATTATTATTACTCCAGATAAATCTAGAAAAGTATTGGTGGAATCATTGGGGTCTGCCGTCGTGGTTTCATTTCTTTAAGACGAGAGCACGACGCGCTTAAGAAAATAACGAGCCTATCAACATGACTTCCTACTTGTTAAGCAATACTATAGAATATTATGAAAAGTCTTCTATTGACTTTCAAAACTGAGAGAACAGGACTGACAACAGAGGTAAATGCCAGATAAGCACATCTACTACACATTAGTTACAATGGCCATTATAAGTATAAGTGCTCAACATAGTCTCGACAATATACTCCCGTATGAAGCCACACAGTGCAGAAGTGAATTATTAGACAAAGTAAAAGATTTCCCCCAAATGAATAGGAAGACCACATCCAGAGAGAGAAATTCATTCAATACATGTGAAATAATGTTTTATACTTTTTTGGCAAGCCACGAATGTCAATGCTCGACCTAGTTAATGTACTTAGCTCCAGGCATCTCTAGCATTTTTCGTGAGCTTTACTGCACAACTACATTCTACTGAGCTAAGTAGAGTTATATAAAAAGCAATATAATATAATCATGTGTAAGTCTACCGAAAATGCCTAATTTTTTGCTCATGGTCTCAATTATTGCGGTTTAGAAAAATATTGAAACAGCGAAAACCGTAATATTTACCGTTTAAAATTAAATTGAAAATTTGAAACTGGATTAGTAGAGTCTGAGCCTTTAATATTTATGGTAAATATTATTGACCCAGAAAACGCCAGAGTCTGTGTTGACAATGGCTTATAGCTCCACTTATTTGCACAAATACTATCCAAATGCAACGATGACATTTGTAAAATCGTTCTTGCCTAACGCGTAAATATATCTGTTTGGAAAACAGTGTGACTTTAGAGCAGTCTCTAACAAAACTACAGAAGTTACTCCTTCCCTAATAACAATTTTTTCTGGACCCAAATACGTACAGAACAGACTCGAGGGACCTTGTACAATTGTACATCCTACTATACTAAATAGCACAACGCAGTTTAATAAAAGTTTACTTTCATACTTTCCATATTTTTATACAAACAGACTAAAATTTCAATTGTAAGTTTAGAAATAAAACTTATTTTGAAAAATGGGTCAATGCATACGAAATGGAGATATTTTGGTAGAAAAGAGATAATTCTTCTACCCTTTTTCCATATTAGGATAATATGCGGTACATATGTAAATTATTCCAAATAAAAGTATTTTTCCTTAACTTTTTACCCCAAGCAATTTCAATAATAAAAAATTTATTTTCAGCCATCAAATAAATATGAGACAAGGCTTTGTTTTTATTACTTTGTCATAGGTTACTTTCCATAACGTATGTCAATATTGCTCTCAAAAGTAATATCAATATGCAGTTTATCAGTCCACAAATATTGGAAACATTTGTTTGGATGAAGAGTAACAAAGAGATAAATGTAAAGTGGAGCTAGTTCATGATGTGGCTTAAATTGAATTAGGAAAGTTTAAGTCGAAAGTGTTTTGCATATTTCATTTGAATTAATGATGACCGTTGTTAGTGTAAATCAAAGCAAATTATTGAAGCTATAAGCTGTTTAATGTCCATTAACATAAAGCAAAAGCCGAAATTATTAAATGGATTAGTGCGATAATTAATTCATTTTATGCTTCTGTAAGGAACTAGCGTACATGCATAAAACAATTTCATTAATAGGTAACTATATCTACATTGAGCTTTGGCAAATAGATAGAAATAGTTCCGCAGAAGAAAGTTGAGTGAAGTTGGTGGAGATGTTGAATGTGGACTTTCCTCCGACTTTTCGTCAATTTCTTTATGGATTTTCCCTCCTCGGTTCGTTTCTGTCGTTTATTCATTCAGGGCTACAGCAGTGGAGTGTAGAGCAGTGATCTGGCTGGTTGGCTGCTTTGGTGTGCGATGCTAATGTAATGTAAGACTTCCTTCTCTGTCAGAAAGAGTTCTTCCATTTAGCCGAGTATCTGTGCCCGAGAATGTTGGGGGCTAAAAGACCCGTGTAACCGGGCGATGTGCAAGGGAGATGAGCAGAGACGAGGAGAAAGTGGCCCGGCCAACTATTCCTGTTTTATTATTTCCATTTCACTTGTTTGATTTAATTTGATCCCTATTCTTCTTGTTAACTGTGCCATGTCTTTCTGCAGAAGAGAAAAGTGCCCGTTTGAATTTACATTAAGCATTATACAGCTGCTACTGCTAATGCATAGCACCACATCGTGAAATACTTACTTTCCCAAAACCATTCAGACTCACTACATTTCCGTAAAATTCCTCTCGAATCACTCAGCTACTCAACTCTTATTCTGCATGCACTAGACACATCAGAATTAATGCATCGAACAGCCAAATGAATTGAGACTATCACCTCCTAGCCAGGGTACCCCAAATTACATAAAAACGAACATTCATTCTTTTTGCATCTTGCTTATTCCCTACAAAATGGGCAAGTAATTCAAGCACTTTAAGGACTAAAAACTTCAATAAAATCAAAAAAATATCCATAGTCTTTATTAGAACATTTTCCACTATGGAAATTGATTCTATTTGTAAATACTGTAAAAATAAAATGTGAGCCAATAGCCATTTATGAGAATGGCAATAAAAGTCTAAAGAACCAGGCACCAATTACAAGGTGGTCAGACTAAAAGGCCCCATCTGCCCCAGCCACACCACCCGCCCCACCCCGAAAAACCTAACCTAATTTTTCATAATCTAACCTAAACTGATGGGTGGGGCCGGTGGGGCCTTTTAGTCTGGCCGATTACAAGGGCCGTGGATATCTAGGGCATTTGCTCATTGTTATATATGTTATTGCCACATATATTAAAATATCAGTGACATATATCCTGAATGTTACGAGATCAAAGGATCCAAAGGTCAACATGTCATTCATGTCAATAAAGATCCAGCGTTTAAACGGACAGGCTAAAGACACTTGCATGAATAATGAATTGTAAGAACTCTTTCGTCTATAACATTTGACCTGCTGGTCACAGAGGTCAAATTGTGGTATTTTAGGATTCAGGAGATTGAGACCTTTCGGACGATATATCGCACAATGACTGTCATAAGGAAATGACATCTTGACCTTTGAACCCTTTTATCTCGTAAAGGAGTTACATTCAGGGTATATGTCACTGGTATTTTAATGTATGTGGCAATAACATATATAAGGATGAGCAAATCCCCTCGATACCCACAGCCCTTGGTGTCTGGTCCTTTAAAGCGAAAAGTGAAGGTCTTGGAAATAAATGAAGTGTAGATTCCAAACTGGAGCCAGAGTCAGTAAGGAACTTATAGAGCATTGAGGGATTAGATCTGGCATGAAAACCTTTTGGTATTTTATGGTGGTGTTAAGGAAGCCAAGTTAAGCTAATATCGTAAGCTAAAGCTAAGCAATCAAATCAGAAAAATTCTTGGTCTCTTGACTATTCCATTCTGCAAAATGTCCCTCTATCTCTAGGGCGAAAGTCTCTCTTACTCGGGAATCAACTGCTCACTACTCTCTTCTGTAATTTTCTACTCTTGCATACCTAGTGCGTTTAAATATAGGCTCCTATTACGCAGTAATAAAAGGATCTCCGCAGTGACACGAAAGGGCTTCTTTATCTCACAACAGCTCGGGCCTGCGAGGTACAAATAGTAATGCAACCTAACCACTTATTTAATAGTAACAGTACATGCTAAATGTAATCAAGTCTGCTGTGGATGTTCTGGTAAAAGTTAGGAGTATCAGCAGAGAAAACGTTACTCTGACATTGTTACCTTAGTGTATGTAAAGTATCGTATTCCAGATTTACAGCAAGCAGTTTCGATCTTTTTCCTATTTTAAATATCGATTTCAAAACTGGGAGTTATATTTCTTTCATTAGGAGCTCAGCCTAGGAATTCAACTTTATCGAACTTTTAAATTGGATCTATACGTCCTTTTCCTCCACTGCTTTCTGCAAAACTAAAAATTGGCAATTCGACTTTTCGTACAAAGTTAATACTATATTATACTTGCAAAAAGGTATTCAGTCTTGTTTGAGTTGCTTTCGCTTGTAATTATTAATTTGTGGTATCATAAAGTTGAAACATTGTACTTGGTACAACGATAGCTATTCCTATTCAAACATTCAACAGATTACGATTACAAAACTGAGTCAGAAGCTTAAAACGTATGGCTAATCTAAATAGCTACTGGTACTTTCGTTTTTGCCATGTTTTTTTAAACTTTTTTATCAGAACGTGTCATTACTGCTCATTCCTCAGCATTTATAATGTCTATTGTATATTGTAAGTACTTCATTTTTGAATTAATGGCGCAGGTAAAATTATTTTAATGCAGTTAATTTGTACAGGTTTCTAATGGCAAAAATTGGTGGCCTATATTTTCCCCTTTAGTGACAGTAATCGGAAGAGAATTAGTAAATTAGTACAGAATTTGTATACATTTTACATACTAGACATTATTATTATTATTAGAATGGACATACCAAATTAGTAAACCTATTTAGATGTTCTACATTCAATTCCTAATTAATACATTTTCCCCCATCTGCTAACTATTTTTTGTATTTTAAACACTTTTCAATCGTCATCTATCCCGTTATCCATATAAGCTCTGCATTAAATTCTTGGATATGGATACTCAAATTATAGTCACAAAACTAAATAGGTACAACTTGTGAACGATGTACATGCACAAAAGTCCTTCTCAAAGTCCCCTTATTAAATACCTCTTATCACCTTCTAAAGAAGGACGTAATGCATACGGCAGAAGACTAGTGAACCGATTTTCTGTCTTTTAACTCGTAAAAGGCCCATTTTGACACAATATTCTGTTCTCATTCCTTATCTGCCATTTTATGCCTCGATGCATCCAAACTTTTGCTTTTTCACTACTTGCATCAGATGGGATTATTTTCCTTCAGGGAATAAAGTCTAATATCTATCGTTTGTATTATAGAATCACTATCCAAGTAACGAAACACTTAGATAATATTATTTGCTATTATTTCGTAATTTAATCTTTCTCGTCGATATTTCGTTCTACTTACAGTATGTGCCATGCCAGCAATTCCGCTTAATACTAAATTGATTTCAATTATTGCATTCATTAAAACTAATATTGGTTGTACTATGTAAATATGATTGACAATCCCCAAATTCCTTCTCAGATTTATTGTTACCTACGGGGATTTGTAATTGAATGATATACCATTATTAATTACACTGAGGTCACAAGAGCAGAATTTAAATGAGTTATCAAACAAAATATTCGGCCTGTTGGAAATAAAAATAGCAGCACTTCGACAGAACATCACAACAGGTAGGACCAGTGGATACGAGACAGTCATGTAATCATAAATATTAATAATGCAGTACAAATGGCTGCTCTGAAATTCTGCCTCTCTGTTCTGTCTGACTGATGCTAGGCTTTTAATTATAAGGGGTTTTGCATAATTCTGTGTCCAGAGTGACATGAGCCAGAATAATAAGCAGATTTTCATACTCCCAGTTTGCAGAAATGGGAAGCTAAGAACTGGAATGTATGGAAATTCTATAAAAACGAACAGTGCCTACCCAACCAATTTTGGAGCCTAGGCCGTGCACATAGTAGTAGATATATAATACAGATTACAGATACAAACCACCAAATATTTCGTATTTTTTGGCCTGGAATGATATTAAATGTAGCTAAATTTGCTTGAAGTGCGGCTAATTTTAACAAATTTATTACATTTGCTCTGTCAGTCTCCTCAAAACGTAATTGTCGTTTATTTCGTTCACAGGGTATAAAAATGTGTGAAATGTACAGTACAATAAAATGGTTAAAGCAATGCTGCCGTTTTTAAACTACGGCTTTTTGAAAATCAAAAACGTGTTCAATTTTGAAATTTCTTTAAATTTCCGTATAAACCATTGGACTTTCTATAAATTTGTTCAAAAACAGAACTACTGTAATGGAAATTAAAATTGTGACGGAATTGAAAAAAATTAAAGTCGGTGTTAATCTCTGATAGCCCTGTATTTATTTACATAGATAAGAATGAATTCTAAACTCTTCTATGCTTGCAATAGGAAACGTGCAAAGATAACAATAAACGTGTAGATTTAAGTAAGTTCTGTAGAGAAGAAGAATGCAGTATACCTATGTATATGCGGTCATGATTTTAAATGTTATTACAAATCGGTGCTGAAGAAATAGAAAAACCGTATCCTTTTAGAATAGAAATGGGAACTAATCTTTCTGTCTGCAGGATATTTCCCGGGGAGGAATCGGAGCCTTTTGACGTAGTCTTCGGGTCTAAATATCGATGCATTGTAATTCTGGGATTTGAGTTTTGTGTTTAGAGTTTGTGCAGTTATTTTGTATTTGGACTAGTGTGTTTAGGAATGTTCTGTTTGGAGTATTGAATTGAGAGTTGGAGATAAAGTTTGAAGAGGGAAGGCTTCATTGACTCACAATGCATGGGAAAACAATGTCATATAATCGTAACTTGGTTCAAGTGAATAGGAAGTCGGGAGAGACATCAAACTGTGGTGAGCAATGCAGTTGATCCGTTTTTTGGTCATGTACTACATAGTTAGTTACTGTAGCTCCTCATGTAGTATGGCTGTGAGACAAAGACGAAAAATATCGCTGTTATTATTTTTCTCGAGGCCGTGTCAATTCAACTGAAAAGCAAAAAGAAAGCGGAGGAAGAAAGCCTTTTTTCATTATCTATCTTTGTGCATTGTGGTTTGCCATGCTTGAATTGTTTTCTACTTTGGGTTTGGATTTCCGAGATGAGGATGACAGAGTCGTCTTCGTTTCTTTCGCTTTTTTCTCTCCAAATCTCTCCACACTCTTCTTCTCTCCCGGCCCCCGCCCTCCCCCGCCGTCCGACTCTTCCATTAATATCCCGAAATAGCCTACTTACCTTATAATATTAACTCGTGGATATTCATTTTATATCTTTATATATTTAGGTAGCAAATATTTATTCTTTTTCGAACACCCTATGGTCTCTTTGGTGACCTATTTCATCATGCCTAACATACTTTTAACATGTAGGTCACTGACACGAACAGTTTCCCCCAGACTTTCCCTCAGTATCATCTTCCTAGCACAGGATTCTTCTGAGCATTCCAATCTATTGTATTCTATTTATAAACTCATACCAAAGTAATTAAAATTTTTGGGATTCGGATTCCAATTCATTAGCGTATCTAGAATTTCCTGCAGCGCCATTCAATGTCCATATCTTTACATACTTTGATCATTACTCCTTTTTCATTCCTTTCTGTTAAATGTATTTCGAGTCAAACAATTGCAAGTGTCAAGATAAATTCAAACCATTTAGAAAAGCACTAAAATATGTACTCTGTGTCTGACCTATTTCCAATTGTCCTCTAAATCATAGTCCTATCCAGTTTTGTTTTAGACCTAGAAAAATAGGGAAATTTCCGAGAAATAAAAATCTCTGTGGAAAATAAAGTAATTTTCTATTAATTTCATTATAACCAAACATGGCAAACACCAATTAAGTATATATATCATACTATTTATATATATATATATCATACTTCAAAAAACTTGTATAGATTTTTATTAGAGCACTAGATGATTAATTTGCTTTGAGATAGGGCGCTGTATTTATCTGGTCTGAGTGCTTTTGTTTCATTTCCCATTTTCCCATCCACTTGACCAGCTTCACACTTTTCCCACTGGGAAATAGGGATGCTTCCAATTTTCGATTTCCTACTCGAGACAAAGCTCTAAGTGGACATCAGTCTAAGTCGAGCTTTCTAGCGATGGATTTTTCTGGGCTTTATAAAGAGTAATTCCTGACATGCTTTGCTTTTATAAAGCCAGGGACGATTACTGGAATTTAATTCAAACACATTTCAAACTCCCATCTACCAAGTCTGGTAACTATTTATTTGATCCAGTTATACTTGCTACTTTTACAACACAAAAATCATTGGCAGAGATTTAACTCATTAGCAACAAATTTTATTTATTTTAATTCGGCTTCTTTCTTTTTACTTAAAACGTTTATTGCAATATCGTTCATTTATTCGGCCTGATGCTATTTAACTCCATTTTGTCTGTGAACTTGTTAGTGTTTCATTATTTGCTTTTGCTTCAGGCAGTACAAGCAGTAGATATTTGGCTTTATACTATTAACCTTTCTACTATTAAGCAAAAAGCTCTTTTGTTATAGATTTATGGTTAAGTGATAGAACAATGACAAATCATTGATATTGATTCTGCATATTTTATTAGATTAATTTTTACGTAGTTTCAATAAATGCCGTAGCTACATTAGGTCTCTAGTACCATTGAAACATTTCTTTAGAATCTTTTAGAAATTAAAAAAAGGTGGCCTCCGCTGTCTAGATAAGAATCTT
Organism: Tomocerus maximus; assembly: GCA_019776445.1. Classification (NCBI taxonomy): domain Eukaryota; kingdom Metazoa; phylum Arthropoda; class Collembola; order Entomobryomorpha; family Tomoceridae; genus Tomocerus; species Tomocerus maximus. Next base: position 1,343 of record JABASH010002748.1, on the reverse strand, counting down.
TACTAGTCCAATGTGACATTGAAAATGTTTTCGATATATACTGATGCGTATTATTAGGGAGATTGTGTGGCAATTGCAAAGAGCCGGTGACGAACTGTTTGGATGGTGTACTGAGGGCGACCCGGAGAGAAAAAACTGATACGACGACTATCACACCGACTGTCGAAGGTACATCCTCCGATTTGTGTCTACGTACTGATCATTCAATAGCATCTTCGTAATATAACCAAAGATTTTAATGCTGTTTGATAACTACTATGTGAAGGTCTACTATTTAATTGATACAAATATGCAAAAATCTTTTAATACGTTCTGCCTTAATATTCGTATAACTTGCATTAAATCTTTCTATGTAAGTGCAGGTATCTCTGTAGAGCGCATTCTGAAGAATAATTATTTATTTCTACTATAATCTTAAAAGTTAGGATAGCAATACTTTGAACATTTTTACTGCTTATCTGAAAATAATATAGATAAGTAGTTGTGATATAGCCCACTTAGTTCCCTAGTTAGCAATAACTAGATGCTATGCCATTCTTTATTATAGCAAATGTATAGAATATTTTGTAACGTGTATATCGATGCAGATTAATGTGCAAGTGGGGGCTTTCATTTTTCACATTTATTCTCTTTGTGCATTATGCAAATAGTGAGACTCATTCATGTTCTCACTATGCGCATTCTTTCATCAACCTTTTCTCTTATTCGTAGACAAGACGTCGGCATCTAGTTAACACATGTCTGCTCAAAAACGGCGACGTTGCGTTGCGATAGATGTGTACTTTGAGCTTTTATTCCCCATTTTACAATTTCGTTACTTTGAGTTCAGTCAGACTCCTTGTAAAATATTTGTTCCTTGCCATGTTCTTCCACTATGTACAAGAATACAAGCGAATATATAGCCGAAACGTACTCTCAGACCGTCTCAGATAATAAAATGCAGGAGAAAAGTGCATGTCGAGGGTCTGTCACAAATTCAGTCAATGCCTGGCCAAGCTTTATCAAACTTGGGAATAATGGTCATTCTTATCAATACTACAAAACAATGCTAAAAAGTTAGTTTAGTTTAATTTTCCTCAAAATAAAATCCTGTCATGTAATATTTGAAAAAATGTTTTGCATTAATCAACGAGACAGGCGTTAATTAATTAAAACTTAAAATATACTATTTTATGCCATATTTGCTATTCAATCAAGGATAATTTCAATTTTGTTGAACGATTTCTTTGGAGCAAATTACAAATTGCAATTATTGCAGCTCCTTAGGATCTGATCGGTAACTGGCCTATGACATGTAGATATGCTTATTTATTATGGTAACTAAAAGCTTGTTGGTGATAGAT
>JABASH010002747.1:0-18928 GCA_019776445.1 Tomocerus maximus | reverse complement strand
ATGCTCATCTATTATTACTATAGTCACATATCCAGATCTTAGATGTCAATTCACCTAAATCTTGTACATTTATATAGAATTCTCTTAAACCATTCGTCATCTCTCTGAATCCCAACATCCCCATCGAATGAAGGAAATTCTTAGAGGTGCCTGTGCCTATAATAGGAGTCAGTGTTGGCCAGCTTCAAGATTTAAGCGAATTGACATTCAAGACAATGATATCTTTGCAGGTGTATTCTGGCACAGATTCTAAATATAAATTCGAGTACAGATTTGACATTTTATGCTATCTGTGTGTTTCAGTTCAGTGCAAGTGGTAACTCATCTGAAGGAAAAAATAATAAGCTCGTCGAGGTAACTCGATTTAGTGTCTTCTCCTTTCTTATTCCTCCATTGTAATAAGTCGTTCTTGAGCACCTTAATAGTAGCCATGAGAGGTATCTTCAGTCACTCCCCAGACTCACCAACCAGACAGACACAGAATATTTAATATTATTTGGATAGAAAGAAGTCTTTCATCTATTCATTAACTGATAAGAGAGCAATAGTCCATCTTCACCTATATATATGCCAACGTGAACTCACTTGTCTTACATTGACTAATAAAACTACAAATGTTATGTAACTCAATTACATTAGAGGTGAATAAAGCTTTTCTCAACCGCCTTGTGTTGCCTATAGAGTCATTCTGTCTGTCTGTGTCAACAAAAGACAACTTCCATGTATTTCTGTCTTTGTTACTAGACTCGAGATTTTGCCCTCGAGCCCTGATTCTATCTCTACGATGTTACAATAACAGAACAGAAGCCGAATGGCAGGAGATTGAATGTCAGGTTGACTTTTCATTTCATGACAAGGCTACTACGTGCATGTTCGGATATAATGCATCGCTGCTGGACCAAGTAGCATCAACTAGGTATCCCCATGGGACATGCGATACAAATCTTCCGCTATATAAATTGAATACATAGTACATGCATCGTAATAGTGTTTCTCATTTTTAATTCTGTATCAGAAAACAAAGATAGCAAGTAGAAAGATAGACACATCTATATTGTAAGTGCAATGTAATATTTAGGGTGATGCTAAAAATATTATATTGTGCAATTGGAGTAGTTAAGTTAGTTAAGTTAGCAGAAGATTCAAATGGGAGTAACAAATGTGCAATAAACAAGGTTTAATACAAAGAAGAATAGATTCAAAAGTTTTAGTCTAAAGATGTTGTAGCGGTAAGTGCATATATAGAAAGGATGGAGCAGCTGCAAATGCTTATGAGTGTTGTGTAGTTAGTGATGTTAGAGTGAATAAATGTGTTTCTTGAAGTTATTAAGGTTGTTTAGTAAATAGAGAAACATATAATGATGTGTACATGTGTGATAAATATTCAGTGGGGATTTTGAGTGTTTGGGTTGGTTGGGACGAGAGTGGAGGAAGCGAGCGGTGGAGCAAAGCCATTCAACCAGCATGACTTTTAATTAAAGCTGACAGTATCGTTTCATCTTCCCACGCCATAAATGAGAATGAAATGAAAAGGCCTTTAAGGAATCAGAGAAAACCAAAGACTGGGCTGAAGGCCACGACAGTTCTCTTCAAACGACGATTCTCTCACCATCCTCGATTGCATTTCTTAAGTCTCTTCTTATTTATGCCCGCTATTTACTCAAGTGCATTGCTATTTAGTCCACCTGTCTATCCTAACATTTTATGCATAAAAGTCTGTGGTTTATTAAGCTAAGCATATACGAAGTATGACTGCAGTACTATTAATAGTTACATATGCAACAATTATACTTTTGTCTATGTCAGCTAAGCAATTCTGTATAAAGTGCAGCAAAATATAGATGTACTTTGGTATAATGTTTATATTACATTATTATACAAGGCAATCGAAGTGACAAAGGATAACACATTTCTTCTGCATTGGACTGATTGGACAGCTATCCATGTGTTGGTGTTTCTCAGGAAATCAACATTATGCACCCACAAGATGCATTTCCTTTTCAATTACGGATTCCAAGAGTCTCACAATGAGCAGGACAGCGATGAGGACATGAAGAGCCCGATCTCCAATGTTATGCCTACGAGACATAAAAACAAGACAGAGAATGGCTCTGGCTGGTGTAAGTGACAACCTAACTCAAGTGGCTGCCTGATGACGGTGACGTTGACAGGGGATGCCTTTCGGCTCCATGACGTCACTCGCGGCTGGCAAAGATCTTCTTTCCTATGCAATACCTATAAACATGCTTTACATGTTGAAGTTATCTATAGACCTAGCTAAATAATTACCAAGAAATAAAATATAAAAAATAAACCAGACTAGAGAACGCAGGCAAGATTGATGCCCTAGAGTGACAAGGTCAATGTCAATGTAACATCAATAGCTTTTAATTCCCAGCATCAAAACTTGTACTTTTGCTGTATCTTCCTATAATACACATAATATACATAATATACCAAACCAACTATGGAGTATCTTAAAAACACACCTGTTAATAATATGTATTTCCAATTAAGGACCATTATTTTATTTCTTGGTCCTGTCAGTTCACACAATCTGACTGCTAATGAACAATCCATTCGAACGTCAATGCAAATGGATTGAGAAAAGAATAACTAACTTGCATAAGAGGCTAAATAATACTTCAGGGAGCAAATGGTAATTTCAGCTCAACAACTTTGAAAAGTATTTTAAGAACTTTGGATTGCGTGTGTTTGTCCAGACTGATTTGGTTTTGAAAGTTGACACTAATCACTGTTTGGGTCTGGGAGACGGAAAAAGTTGGAAGCGTTCATCATTGTTGAGATGGGTGTCTGTCTGTGGGGATCAGTTGGATGTACGTGCTTTTTCTAAATGGTAGTCAGGGGCGTGTGGTGCGACCGAGAGGGTTCCCTCTCCCCAATCCCCAGCACCGGCTACTGCCCGGAGATTAATTGAGAGCAACTGAGTGGCTACTTTCTGAAGAAGAGCTCAAGTCTGAAGAACGAGAGAAATGAGAGGGAGCCGGGTTTTCGGTTTTTCTCCATCCCTGCCCTCATCAATATCTCAGAGATACAATATTGGCCAGTCTTAGCGTCTCAATTCGCCTGAATAGCTTCTTTGCCGTCAATTGTGAGATTTTGTTGTGGCCGTGGCTCGGATTCGGATGGCTTCTCTCGTGTCTTAGGGTATATTATCAGAAAGAGATACAGACGGAGTGAATGGCAGAGAAGTCGAGTCGTAACTCATCGGGGCATCAGCTGCTTCAAAAAATTCGATTGAACATGAACATTGAACGATTTCGTCGATGAGAAGAGTTCGGAAGAAATAAAACGTAAAGACTTGAGGGGCTACGAAAGCGAGCTTCATCCTCATCTCTTCTGCTTTTACACGCACATCAGTCGACTACACATGCACAGAGAAGTGTGTGACGTATCTGCTGAACAGCTACGGAGCAAAGCGACATCGGAACATTCCTCTCTCTAAGTCCGACTATGTGAACTCTCACTTGCACTCATGCTGAACATACGGAATGCATGGAGGATAAAAGTGAAGGATTTTCCCGTCAAATTTTGTCTAAGTGATGGAGCTATGGGCGGACGCAATCGTTTTTCAAATATGTCCAAAAAAACTCGCTCCTACTTAACCGTCTTTACTATGTACACACAACTCCATAATATATCATTATTATACCCGCTATATAGGTACAATTTATAATCCTAAATATGTTTCCACATTTTCCTAATTATAATTGAAAACTGAATACTCTGTGGTAGTACTGATCAAGCACTGGAGGGAGGAACGAAAGAGCAGATTTTCGTAATCATTAGGAAAAGTTGGGACAACGGACTGATTACACTACATTTTCAATTAGCTCGTCTTAATTAGTTTAAAATTAGTTTCTATCTGCACCCCACCATCTTCTTATGTAATTTTATATGGCCATATCTTGTGTCAGGTTCGGAAAATGGGAGGAAGTGTATAGGAAGGATTAGAAACGTTGTTGTGGATGCCCGGTATTTATTGAGTGATGTTCAGGTTTATTTGGCTGTTAAGTGAGAGAGAGATGAGTTGAGATGTCTGAGGAGAGATGTGTCATATTGCTCTTTTCTTTATTTTGATTGGGCCGTGATGATGTAGAGGAAGTGTGAGTTATGTTCTTGTGCAAATGGAGCAATACTTCAACATTTCAGCAAAGCAACTGACATTAGCTGTGTAAATAAATTGAGTTTTTGCAAGAATTCATGGGATCGTTTATCGTTAGGATGACTTGACTGGGATTTGATTAATGCCTTCTTCCTTCCTTCTCTCTTTGCTCATCCTCAGCTCAGCTCGCTCTACTTTCCTAATAGAATTACATTCGCATTACAAACTCCCATCTCATTTATTTCCACTCACACTCACTCACAACTCTCACAACACAACAAATTCGGATGCAAATGCAGGCAGGAAGTGAATAGCACTAGGGAGGATGGGGGCGCAGGGACCCGCAACGGCGACATCATCTCTGTTGGCTTTTAAACGACCCCCCCCCCTCCCCGGGTATTCTCTCCGCCATTCATTCTACACAAAAGGTAGGTAAGTTGCAAATTGACAGAAAATTCATGACATGGGATCTGTCCTTCCCACGTTTGGCTTTCTGGCACTAAATGCTCTGTAGTGCAGTACCGTGGGGCTGAGAGAGTAAATGCAGAGATGTAATCTCCGAAGAGCTTTTCGTTTACATATTTCCAATTTGCTGAATACTTTGTAGTTGTCCTCCAAGGTATTTCACTTTGCGAATTCTATTATTTCCCATGAATAAATACAACATCCTTCGGATAACTTCCACACATCTGCTCTTGATGCATACTCAGATAGTAAATGCTACACATAAACATTACAGAGCCATCAGCACACATACAAAGATACAAACAAGCATTAGAGTGGAGTAAATATGTAGTTCTAGTCTGCACGGTAAACGTTCTAGTATGATCATGGCTCTAGTATGCCAATGATTAATCCTCGGGAAAAAGTGACAAATCTCCCTGTCGTCCCTGTCTAGACGAAACCAAGTAGAAAACTGTCACATAACTACATTGGACTCGACTGGAATTAAATATTATTTTCCAAACTATTAATTAGCCCATAATAAAATGCGGCAAGAAGCGGAGGCAGGGGAATCAGCAGGGGATTTAAGTATGCACTTAATAAGTGCATGTTAATGAGACTCCATTCTCTAAATTGGTACAGGTACTTAGCAGAGCAAAAGAGGATCGAGTCATTGAAATATTAGCAAGAACAAGTTGATAATTTTTCAAACTACTTTCTGGCTGGGAATGGAAATGTTTTACTGGAAGAGTGCAATTTATTACTTAGCAGAGCAGGAGGATCGAGTCATTGAAATATTAGCAAGAACAAGTTGATAATTTTTCAAACTACTTTCTGGCTGGGAATGGAAATGTTTTACTGGAAGAGTGCAATTTAAACTTTTTTAGTTGAACAGATCCTTCAGATATAGAGGCTGTCGCCAATTAGTTTTGGAGAGGAGTCAAAGTGGAGTGCCTGTAAAAGTCATCTTACCTAGTATTGCATAACATCCGACTCAATCTGATAAGTCCATCAAACTTATTCTTATGAGTGACAGCTCAGCGACTTGCTTGGCCTCTACTCTCCCCAACTCAGACAAACTCCCTGGGATTGTAATGCACGTATTACTAATAATAAGTAGTTCCGACGGGAGGGAGATAGATTATTGCAAGTGTATGTGGAGTGTGTGTGGATGAGCCGAGGAGTTCTTATTATTAAGTTGTTTTTTGGAGTTCAAGTGAAGTAGACATAAGTAAGTAGGGACGGGACGTTGGAAGACTCAGCCATTCCTCCTCTCTAAGTGATCTTATCTAAATTCATGATTATAAACGAGAATTTAGATGAGCTCTTGTCTTGTTTTGTCAGTTCACCAAGTAACTAACTTTTCATTCGCCACAGTCGTCGGGCGGGACGAGCAGAAAAACTATGCAGGACCCCGCTATGACATCTTCCACCACCACTACACGGCCTAATGTTTCAACTGAGCATCTACATACATCATATATTATTATATAGACGAATGTGCTATACATATTTATTAGAGCAAATTGTCCGGAGTATTATAACTGGGAGAATGGAAGTGCGGACACGGAGGACACTGGAATTGCTGGGTCGGGAAATGACAAACCAAACAAAAGCAGGGACTGTGGCAATGCAATTAACTTTGACGAACTGAGTTGGTGGAATGAGACGACAGTAGAATGGAAACACGTACTTACATATACTCCCTATAGCTCTGTGCCACAGACATCCAGAATTTTCTTCGAAATGGCAACCAGATTTCTCTGGAAATTCACCGCCTTACCCACCCCAGACAGAAAATTGAGTACAAATATTAAGATTTCTTACGCTTCCTAGCTAAACTTTCGTCTGGAAATGGAAGCTGAGTTGGAGAGGGAGGTTCGGAAAATTCTGGACGCCTTGTGTGGCGTGGCAGAGTCCGCAAGTTCTGCAATCTCGGCAGATGCTGCATGTACAAAAACCACTTGCTATCCCAATCCTTACATTTAGTGGAGACAACTCAACGATCTCAAAATTAAAGCTCAATGTTTAATCTCATCTCCAAGCATGGCTCATTCTGTTTTGCAAAAGTTGTCATCATCAAACACCCAAAGTAGAGTTGTAAAGCTGTCAGTGGAATATGTTGGATTGTGTCTCTCCCGAATAGAATACACACAACCGGAGCGTTAAATGGTGAGGGGAAACAAATGAGAATCATGTCGGTTTGCATTATAGAGTTACACACTTGTGTGTGTTATTCTGTTGTAGGAGCGAAATGAAATCACGTTAGTAAAACATTGTGCTGTGGTCATGTCATGTCGGAGAATCGTGTACATAATGTCGTGTACGATACCCACTTTCTTGTCCAGAACAGAAAACAATAAAACACGAAATGCCTGAGCAAAAGAAAAAATATCCAATTTTTATGTTCTTCGCTATATCATTTCGTGTTTTTCTTTTCTGCCTGTCGTTTCTACTTACATGTGGGTTTTAGTACTGAATAAATGGTGCACCTAGTCGATAGTGCAATAACTTTGAATGTAGTCACAGCCAGTTCAATTCAAATCAGATTTTCGAACATACTGCAATGGAGAGATATACATACAAATGTGGTTAGTGCCTGCCTACTGAATTCCATTCAATCGGAATAAAATGTTTCTGCTTTGTTCCATAACTAAATACTAGTTTGGGTTGTTCAAAGGACATGCTACTCTCTCTTCAGAAACGCATTGCTACTCCTGTATTCCAAAGACATGATTCAGAATTTAGTCAACTCTGAAATAAATACAAGGAACTCCCTGACTACAAGCTGTAAGTGTACTTAAGCAGCATAGTGCATATGGAATATAAATATTTGTACATAATAGAGTTACATAACAGGGTGAGTGTCTATACAGAGAAACTAGTGCAGCCAGTCAATCTATATCAGTCAGTATATCAATCTATTCCCCTTCTGCTACTGACTAACCGATTATTGACTGAGAGCAAGTAAAAGGAATCGTCCAGAACATAAATTTTTCCGTTCCGTCTCCGCACGGTTTATTTAGACTTTGGAGTAATTCCTGAATTGCCGTGTGGTTTACTTAACTGGAGCAAAGTGGGCTCTGTCCACTCGCCTATCGCTAGGGGCTCTTTATATCTTCATGCTTTCTAAGTTGGTTTCCGTGTCTTGGTGACTTTGCACGGAGGAAGTGGAAGCATAGCGCAGTGTATGCAATGTAGTGCAGTGCAGGAAAATCAGTCTTTGATTTTTGGGTTGACTTTGAGTGGAGTGAGTGAGTCTCGGTCGTTTGTGAGTCAACTGAGAGACAAGCGTTGAGACGAGACTTTCCATGTACTTCCTCCGTCTCCTCAACAAAACATGCAATTTTATTTCCACTCACATCCAATTCGATTCTCATCATTACACGTAATAGCATGTCATGTCATGAATGTCATGTTCTTCGACGCGCGCTGTCCCACGTACTTTACTCACTCACATATCATTTACCTGTACACTATTGTCCTCCTACAGTGTGAGTATATATCCTATAGCTATATAAGGAGCTATAGGATATATACCCACACTGTGTACTTAGGATATATCTATACTCACATCCATCCTTCCAATGTACTTACCAATACTATTGACAAGCTACCGTGCTCATATTAATATTGTGTAATTTTTTATAGCATAAGTAAGCGCTTGAGCGTCTTGGCATCCGTCAATGGGATAAATATTATTTGTAGTTCATCATATCAGCAAGCACGAAATAATTGCATCGCACAAATCAAAAGTCACAACTCACATGCATAAAATAGAATGAATACGACACGCAAATTGCTTCCAGTAGACAATGTATACATATCCTCTGAATGATTATTTTATGTTTACTACTGTTGGGATTGGCATTGGTTTGGAAACTATTAGCAAGGCTATTGGCGTTTCATTACTTTACCATTCAGTTTGCTTGACATTTTGACATGTAGGTAGGCATTAGGCAGTATAGAAGATTTTCTTAAATACCACCAAGAATGTATTTTCATGACAAGTTCCAACTACTTATTGTGTGAAATCTGAAAAATTATTTCCCAAGTTGGAGAAAAGAAGTAGAAAATGATAGAAAATGCTAATAATTACTTTGGTCTTGGTCTTGATACAAAATACAAATAGAGGAACCTTGCTCGTTATGATTGTGCACTTGACATGAGTTTAATACTTGAAAGTTCAAAGTGAACACAGATGAGCAATTTGGATGTATTTAATCTTATTATTTTCAGATAGAACTTCCACGAACTAAGTCTGCGGAGCATTTACATATCATTCGAAGTACCTACGGCAAATTAAATCGGAATCCTCTTTGAATTGTGATAGTTCTAATAGTGTAAATACAAATAGTGTATGGTACTATTTGAGGTATACGCATTTGAACTCTGAATCCTCAGTTGGATGTGGAATGTGTATTTCCAGAAATCGTCTAATTCAATTTGAGTTTCGCTTTGTTTTCCTTTGTAATAGAGCTAATGTTTAGTTTAGATTGTAGAGTGGCAAAGAGGAATCTAAAAGCGATATTTCAGACTTTTGTAGTTTTCTGCAGATGATATATGAGTGTGTGTATTGTAGATGAGTGGAGGAGTGAAGCATTCATATCCTAAGTACTCTAAGTGTATCCAGGACGGGCATGCCTATGCCTAGAGTCTAGAGAGTATAGCGGAGATGGATGAGTGGATGGATGGAGGAAGATGAGGAGATGCGATGTGATTGAATGTGTCAGCGTGTGGCATGGGAAACTCTAAGCGCTCCTCTCTCCACTCTTTCCCCTTCCATTTTCCGGCCATTATTCCAGGATTTTATTTCCAGAGCCTTGCATTACATCCCGTCGCATCGCATCGCATGTCTGCCCTGAATGTGACCGCCGTGCTTGGTCATTCACCGAGTAATTGTAAATACACAGGCCCAGATATAGATATTTATTCAGTACAACTCACAGATTTTAGTTATAGGATTCTCACTCTGAATACATTCACTATAATATATACTAATATATAATGTATAGATATGAAGAATCCATAGGATCAGACTATAGGCAGAAAAAGCTTTGCTGGACAGAGTAGTATCTGATCTGCGGGTGGACTAATAATGTGCATTGAGAGAAAAGGAGATCTTCTGACAACATCAATTATCGAGCGACGGGCGGACAAGGGAATCCACCAATTCTTTCATTATTTCTATGGAGGCAACTCCACGCGACCCTCTTCCAGGTTTATCCAGCCCCACTCCGAAACTCACAGTTAACTAACAACTGACTCTGTAATCAAAATAAATCGTTAAGAATCCATATACCATTTGCGATATGAAAATATTACAGTAAATCATCATTTAGAGAGCACTTTGTGGACCAGGGATCCCATTAACATCGACGCTTACACATCAAATATTGGCGAAAGTTTTCTAATGATTTTTAGGTTACCTTTTCATGGTTTTCTAAAGTCTAGATAACTAGATAGTTCGATTAATTGATCTCTGATTACTAGATGACCTCTGGCTGAGTGAATCGTGTCGGTAGTAGATACTAAGAGTGATTGGAGAGTGGATATCGTGCATGGTCGCAGTTGAAAGACTCTGCTGTGTAGGTAAACAAGGTATGTTATTGGGACTGGGTTCCGAATGAGAATAAGGGAATTAAACGAAGCTTGAACATCCACTCGTCCCTCTATTATTATCCACTTAATACTCCCCAAGTATAACTAACTATATTTTCTGTCTTTATAGAGGTTGACTCGTCGTCCTTTCCCTGTACTTCCTGTATGGTGACTGAAGGAGTTTACATGATCACCAATATTAGGTTTACCTTTCCTATGCAGTCCACTCACATTCATTCTACTCAATTCTATCCTTTCATTCATAATACTTTATTTCCAGGAGAAAGATACCCACCAATATGACTTGAAACTAGTTGAGAGTTTGGTAGCTTGTTAGTGTATAGCTTTTAATAATAGGATCTCTAACAAAAGATGTCATTTATATGTAAGAGATTTCGAAAGCATCCTTTTGAAATTAATGGAAGGGAATGTGTCTTCTAAAAAGTTGAGGTATCCGGCTAGTATTTACGGATGAACTTTATTTACGGCTGACGTTACAGGCGATGGACTTTATGCCTATGCAATGCCGTTTACCGTACGTAGCCCCCACATTACACACTACAACTACATAATATGTCTACTACATCACATTACTACATCACACTAAATACACTCTCATCTCTCGAATATGAACTGACAAAATATTATTTTTTAATATATCATGACATTAATTACTAACAATTAAGGGTTTTAACAAAATGCATACTGTTGCAACCGTGCAACTGTGCAACCATTAAGGGTTGGGGTCACAGTTTTGCCTCTTTTAAAACCTAACCTAATAAAAAATATACATGTATCCTGTTACCCAACCCTTAACGGTTGCACGGTTGCAACAGTATGCATTTTGTAACTCCCCAACAATTAATTCTGTCATAAATTAATTAAACCTTATAGTAATATGATATATAGTTCAATTTACGTCGTGTATAATAGTAGAGTGCACTCTGTGAGGCTATGTCAGTATACTCCGGACAAAATGGGCGAAATTTGAAGCGACAACTGTGCAGAGTAAGTGAAGTCAGCCAGTAGATAAAGTCCGCTGTATAGGAAAATATCTGTAAATACTGTCCTATAGGTAATATCGACCTAGAATCCAAAAGTTGACTCATTAGTCATTAGACCTGTGTAGTTGTTGCCATTATGTATTATGCTTAGAAATTCCTCAGAAGTATATATTAAATCGATCTACTATTTATATAGTTGTAATACGTACTTCAATTAACATACCAACTAAACGTTTAATTTTTAGATTATTTGTATTATGTAACTACTTACGCAACTTTATAGTACAAATTACAAATAGTACAATAATACATTATAATGGGTTGGACAAGGGCATTCTTCGTTGTCGTATTTATTATATCATTAAGTACTATTTCTGAGTTACCATTCACAGTACGTTATAATACTATTTCTCATCAGATAAGCTCACGACCAAAATAAAAGCAGGTTTAAATAAATGATTCCCAAAATCCGACAAAAACAGCCAATCAGTTCTTTCACTCTTCTAGGGTACTTACATATTTATGTATTTAAAAAGCGCAGATACTCGTTGTAAAGGTCTAGTTGGCAATTAAAACTATTTAGTGACGATTGTTATTTCAGCAAGGTATTCGAATGATTGAAGAGTTGCCTTCCCTCAGCTGACGTCCGTCTCCATTTAACGACCACATAAATTGGGAGCCAATTAGTATGATTTACTTTACGCTTTAGAGCACTTGGGTTGATTGAGGGCGACAGAGAGTGAGATGGACGGCCAGACACATCAGATACATCTCATCGCACACAACACTTACATTCATCCTGCACTACATTGCACACAACACGCACGCACTCTTACTTCAACCCATTACTTATGCTTATTTACGCCATTGATGCATATATCATCGGATCGGTGGTAGCAGAGAGCCCGCTCTGATTATGGCAATAACAAAGTCCTTCCACAATACCTGGGTAATGGTGTAAACAGTATGTAGGGTAGTGTGATGTGAGAGATAAAGAGAGGAAGGCATTGCCCTTGTTGGCCGTGGATCTAATCCCTGCCTGGCTCGAAATTCTCTAGTTTATGGGCTGAGGGAGGCAGAAGGAGAAACGGACAGTTTCCTATCTGCAGATGAAATGGCAATTCAAAAACGGAAATGGGAAGTGCATTGTGTGCATTGTTTATGATATGGGCGACGAGAGTCATTGGCAATGGTTTAGTTGGAACTAGAGCGCTAAGCAAAAGCAACTTTTGGTTACTACACACAGACACATAAAGAAGGGTTCTGAGAGAGACTTTCTGACTCTGTCCACAGTCCTTTTAACTGGAATTAAATGGAAATCAGGGAAATTATTATTTGGTAAAGGAAACGGATGTGATACTATTAACCAAGTCAATTCATTCTGCATATTGTGCACACGGGCAAAGGAAGCCAGAATCCTAAATTAGATTATTGTGACTAGAATAGCAACACTGGGCAATAACAGTCCAGGGTCATCAATACTGATACCAATTGTGTGTACTAGGCATGCATTTCTCCAGTCTACTCAACAGACATCCAATCTACTTTAGTGAATTAATATTTGCATCCACTCTAGACAATAGAGTCACAAAGATGATACTCACCGAAATCTAATCAAAGTCAACGGAGCTCGAGCAAATTAAATCAACGAAGAGATACTAACTAAGCAGGCGTACAGGCGACAAATTGCACTAAGCAACCGCCTGTCCTCTCACTACACGGCAAATAAAAATAAATTGTGAGAATTTCAATTAGACTAGTTATTTCAATCTACGACACAATTGCAATCAAGCAAGGATTCCCATTGTCGAAAATGTCTGGCAGATATTCCCACACAATTCTATTCCTGTCTTCTGCCAAAGGACTGGCTAAACTGTCTCGAATAAATTGACTAGCTCTTCTACCAAGTGCACGTATTGTTCTACTTCTCTTACCAATTATTGTCATAATATTATCTCTCATTGGACAACGACAACAAAATATGTTGGATTAATTCGGTCTTCCTTACTCTATTGCGTTGTGGAAGATCTATTACATCTACTAATGGATCATATATCAATAACAGTCACATTGGATCATATTCCCAACCTACGAAGTCTATATTTAGTGTCTTTAATACTTACACATACTGACTTTTGGAGTTCTACATGTTATACTATAATGTTATCGATGCTAAAATAGATCACTCTGCACACATATCATCGGTTTTATTGACTCGTTGACTTTACTGTCTCATTTGATGTCCCTTAAGCTCCATCGCTACTTCATTGGGATAAAGTTTGCTGACTTTACAGTAAGGGAAACATTCCGTAAGTGCATAGGGATTACTCTATGGCAATTTTACTACTATACTACTCTTGCCTATGGGGTCGACAGTATAAGACATTTAGTCATTGGTTTTTTTTTTGTTTTTTTGGGGGACATATTATATACTTCTCCGAGGAAAGAAGAATTGAATTCACAGAACGATTGCCCATTTGTTCAAGAAATTATTTTATGATTGACCGTTATTGTTCCGAGCATTTCCTCTGATGTCTAATCAATTTATTTAATGTTTTGATTGTCTCTGATTTCAGAGAGAGTAGTAGCATTAACTAATATCACGAACATAACACATAAAAAAGGATACTTATAATATGATTATCCTCAGTGTACAATATAATGGATTACTTCACCAAATTACATTTGGATTTCTAACTTTTGATGTCTATAACAATGGACATTGCTATAGATTCATAAAATCCCTTTCAGTAGGAACAACTATTTGGTATTATATTATATGTAGGATTACAGCTGGACTGACTATCCTTAATGGTTTGTGGATACAATGTGGTGTAGACGATTTGGGGTATACTTACGTATACTGTTCACCGCATCATCCATAATTTATATGGAAAATATATTACCTATCCTTCAAACGTAGATGTTCTTTGATCAAAGATTATTGTCAGGTATATTATAATTTAGCTAAGAAATTTAGTAATTTTGCTGCAAGACATCGGTTATCAAGTCATTGTGATTCCAGATCATAGCAGTTTTCATGGGATTTGTAACCTGAATGATGTTATGCATTCATATTGAGTTACATTGTTTTGTCTGACACTGGGAAGGACTGCCAGGGAATAAAATATGGAATTGATATATGTATTTATGCAGCAGTTGGAGATGCGTATAAAAGTGGCAGTGATGGCAGTTTCCTGTGTCAGATCTTGCTTGATGCGAGTTTCGAGGTTATTTCACATAAAGAAAGACGATCGTTGCATTTGAATGTGATTTTGAGTGAAAGAATATTGTTTTAGAGAATATAGGGCAACATCTCGAGTACAATTTGCATTGAGTATCTAAATATATTCGTATGTCGATATTACATTTATATCAGGTGAGAGACTCTGAATATTATGGAAGAATCTCATTCAAAAGTGTAATTTCTCTCTGGTTACTCTTGCAAACATAAGAATGTCAGTAGCGGAGGAGGCAGGATGTTGTTCACGACTACTAGGCATAGAGATATGTGGCTGGAGACACGAAGAATAGAGACAGCTACTCACAGAATTCAAATGCACGGAAGGGGAAAGCAATCTCTTACACCCTCCTTCATTCATACTCGCAGTATTATAACTAGCTATGCTATTCCAGTAAGTAGTTGCTATGTACCTATATATAATAGTATAGGTGGTGGGTGATCATATGTCTGGGTAGCGTGAGGAGCGGAAGCCAAAGCTTATCCACACGCGTCTCGTCTCGTCTGTATCACAGAATCACTTTCCTTGAATTTGTAGTTTACCTTGGTGTACCTTTAGTGTACTTTCTTCCACCTTATTGAACTGAAGAAGATCAGTCGCTCCTTTAGCCATTGCTTTCTTTATTGATTTTCCCATTCTTTTCTTATTCTTTCAGTCTCAAGATGTCTTTTCCTACTCGGCTGCGATATACCTATTTATTATCTGAGGAGAACTACCGAATGTATCCATTGATACTGAGATCTGCACGGATATACATTCATACACGTCGGATATATTATATTATAATGGTACTAAGTGTGGTGAAGTGAGTCAGAATGCATTCCTCTATGTGTATGCAGGACTTATATGGACATCATACTACTTGTATAGAGATAGGCAGAGATGGAGTCAGTCAGTCAGTCTTTTGGGTGGATGTGAGCTGAGCGGGGTTCTCCAGTCAGTCAGCAGTAGAAATGGGAGTCTGGAAGTTGAAGTGGCACCGAGAGAAACACAATGACTTGCTTTCTCCGTTTCCTTTCTCCTCCCAGTGAAAATATCAATTCGCTAGTCAATTGTGACTGGAAGATCTATAAGCTACCTGGAATCGCCAGCCAACACAATTCACATTCTCCCTCCATGCCCAGACTCCCATTTCTCTTCGTCACTCACAATAACTTAGGCATATCGCATTCTATTCCCCGCACGTAGACCACTCAGGTGCACCTTTCTTCTGCGATGCCTATAAGACCATATCATTTATATAACTATAGGACATACTGCAGATAATACATTCTACAATACATGCTATAATACATACATGCCACACAAGGACTTTCTCCTTCCGCCTTACCTCTCCGCAGATAATGTTCTACTTTAAGCTTTTCCACAATTTCCTTGGACTTTGAAATTCGAGTTTTGATCGTATCGCTCCTTCCAGCAACACGATCCAAAAGAACCCACCAGAGTGGCTTTTTCAGAGATCTCTCTACTCTACTTACACTTACACCTCTATAAGTCATATCTATCTGACTTACAGAACTTGGGAACTCCACTATTTTTAAAGGAGAATCGACTAAATCCCATCAGATCAGTTTGACATGGTTACTTGTCAAAGCTAAGCTCTCTTGCTTCCACAGATCACTCTCCTAGAAACAAAGTCTGTGCATTCTTTTGGCATAAGCCAATTTGTGTTAACATCAATTATAACCGTTCTACATCAAACTCGCCCTTATGGTCTGTATTTAGAAACCCACACACTAATGCAATGACAGATATACCCAAATAGCGGGATAACTACAAGCAATAAAAATTATCTGTATTATAAATTCTAAGAATTTTCTTCTGCAGGGACATAATGGGCTGAGGAGGAAACTATTATCTTTGGTCAATTAATATTGTAAACTCGGGATGAGCTACCAAAAGCGAAGTGCACAACATGAGCAGCCAACCTTAGCACAAGCTACAGATTTATTCGAGTTGTTAATTGTCTGATGAGTGCTCCGCCTTCGTGTGTTGTATATCTCCTGGAAAAGATATCTCTTTTCAAGAGGATTAATATTATTCTTACTTATCCAAGCACATTTAATAGCCAAGCAAATGTTACTTATAATATATAGTATTTTAATTTGTAGCTAAATGTAGTTTTATCTCATAAGTACATGCCCTGTCTCGCTGCAGAATGCGAAAGAGTTGATTCTGGCATTAGTCAGTCTAAATTCATAAAAATGTTCTTTGAGAAAGTTGCGTTTAGTTAAGAATGTGTGTATTGCAAGTTGAGAGACAGATTAGCTTCGTGTCGTTAGTTTCGTAGAGCTGAATTGTCTTTTCTGGAGAAAAGTTTCGTAAAAAGTATTTTAGGACTCGTTTTCCGTTGTCGTAACTTGTGTTTGCATTTCACAACTCCGTTTTACTTTTACCGAGTATGGAGATGATGTAGAGTTTCGGTGCAGAGTCTAAGGCGAGTGGAGGAAAGAGTCGGAACTCTCTTTCTGAAGTTATGTAGCAAAGTAATTAATTTCCCTTAGTAATCTTTGTCCACTTGGCCATTAGCGTGAAGAAGTCAGCATACATAATCTCTGTCGGTACTATACTCATTACTTAGTATTGTATATGGCTGAGTGTGATACGGATGGACTCGGGTGGGTCGGGTGTGATGGTGCAAGTTGCTCGGAGGAAGTGAGAGGAGAAGCCAACCGACGTGCAAACAAAGAAATCAAAAGGAGGCAAACAAAGAGAGTCGCGGAGACTGGATTTCAATTAAAAAGCAGTCCTTTCACATTAAAAAAGTGTCTGGTGAAAACAAAACTTTGTGAAAAGAGTCGTATGCAGGGCTGCTAACTAACTAACTATTTACTGGAGATAAAACATTAAATTAGTCTTTAGTGCGACAAAGTGCATAGTTTTGTCTAGAGCGAGGAATTAGTGCGAGTTATTCCAATCTCTGACCTGATCTCACTCTTTTCTATTTCTTTATGGCTCCAATTAGCACTTTTTCAATGTGCCTTAATTTTCTAATTTCTCTGAATTACTGCAATTGATTCCTCCGCTTGTAAGGACACTCACTTCCTGGTACAAATCCCGTTTGCGAGAAACATTATTCTCTAAGTGACCTAAAGGTGCCCTAATTGCATTCTATTTATACCATATACACTCATTCCTTTTCTTTGAGGAACAAGTAGCAATTAGGTTCGTTTGAATAATCTCGAGCATCTTTTTACTTCTAATGTTATTTCAGAGATCTACCAAGAATTCCTTTTTAAAACATTTCTCGCCCACTTCAAATATCTGAGCTGGAACTAATTTCCACTGCTCTTCAGTCATTGAGCCCTAGTTCAAAGTAAGTAGAATACTACTAGAGCGTAGATATACACTCCAATCCAATACTTGCTACATATTATGTAAATGCTCCACTTAATTCTACTTCTGCTGTCCAAGGTGTTAATCTCAAAATATCTTATTCTTAAGAAATTCGTCATATCTGCGAGAGAGTTTCTTGTACATCGCACTTTACTGTATTTAATCAAGAGATACGTAAAAGTGTACACATTAACGTACTACCTCCGTGGCTTCTTAAGATATGCTGATGGGAGAGAGTGAAGGGCACGAAGGATCCTTCTAGAAAATGTCCTAAATGTAGGTTTGTAGGTGGAGATGAGGAGCAGGCGAGGGTAGTTATTGTTAGTTATGTCTGAGAAGGCAGCACTCAAAAAACGAAGCAAGTATGGAGAGTTGGAGATGCAAAATTCTTTTATTGTCAAAGGAAGCAGTCTGAGAGGATAAGAGGAGGCTAAATTAGAAAATAATGTGATTTTGGTTGAGTTCACAACAATGAGTGTATAGTAATGGCAGTGTACTTAAGTCGGGAGGAGATGTGTTGGGAGAGCGGCGGAGGAGGATGAAGTGGAGCAGTTGAAATATAGGAGCGTCACTCGGTTGACTGCCTTCCTTCTCAAGCATGCCCAACACTTCATTCTCTCTGAAACATAGAGATTCTGTTCTACATGCTGTCCGTGTCTCTGTCTGCGACTCAACATTTGGTTTCCCATCGAATAAATGTTGGAGGGGAAGAAATAGTTCGCGTCGAATTTCTTGTTTTTGTTCTTGAGTGTGACAAGATGACAACGGATGTGTTGCTCAAGGAATCAAGGAATGAGGAGCCTATTGCCAAAAAGAGATGGATGAACTGACGACTGGCATTCACCAGCCGACATAAAACCCTATACCAGACCACCCGTACACCATTCTCTAATCTATGTACACGCACATTGCTCGCTCCACATTGCACAGCATCACTGTTCCTGTTGTTTGCGTCTAACTACTCGGTTTGTATTAAAACACACCGATCCTCAGACGAGCTGTCAAAACATTTTTAAGTGTGGCTCAATGAATGTCCGATAGAACCCAAATAAAAGTTGGTTTCATTGGCCACATTGCAAAATTTTTGGCACCTTGGCAAATTTTTGTCACCTTTGAAAACTTAAGTTGAATACGTTCCGAGATGTTCTAGTGTAAACCGGGCTTAAATTCAAACG
>JABASH010002746.1:0-18929 GCA_019776445.1 Tomocerus maximus | reverse complement strand
ACGAAACCTGTTACATGACATAATCTTGATTAGCGATAGGCTTAATTATTGCTGCATAGCAAGTCATTCTTCCTAATTTGAAGGGTATAATTATGTGCCTTCCCACACACGATTTTACATAGGTATGTATGCACTTATGTCGTTCCATATTGTCTTCCGGTCGGTCTCTCAAATTTTAGGGAACTCAATAAAATGAAAAGTGCGTGTGCAGCAGAAAAAATAAACTATGCTAACAGATGAACTACTTTTTTCCTCTCTTTAATTATAACAATCACAATAATGGTTGATTATACAGATACTTCACACATACAAATTTTGTTCACACATACATGTACAGTATTGCCCCAAAATGGTTTCATTTTGTTTAGCCCTTAATCTATAATCAGTTCTCAGTTACATTTTTTAAATAAGAAAACATATCAAAATTATTTATGCATATCATTGACAGGTAATATGGTAGCAGAAAGTTTTGATGGTTACATAAGAAAGCTATGATCCGCCATAAAAGATATCTTTTATTGTTCCTTCCGTTGACTTTCCAGTTTGCCTTTCTAGTTTCAGTGGTTTCTAGTTTCTATTATGAAACAGTTCCGTAATAGTAGCCAATTAATCTACTTCTGTTACATATTCTTAGTATAGTAGTGTGGAGGTAAAGAAAATTGACCTACCTACATATATCAGGTGGACAATATCAGGTAATGATCCTAACAAAAGGTAATTAAATATTTTCTTCTACTACTCTAGGTAGTAGAAGAAATGGAAATGGAATTCATTGCTAAGTATTTTAAAAGTAGTCACACAATAGACACTTCCTACTAAGTTGATTCTAGCAGAAAGTAAGGTTCAGATACTAAATAAGAGCCTTGTCACACTGTCCTTTTACGTTCAAAGATAACAACATCAGCCATCATTATCGACTTCTCATCTCTATAGGAGGCAGCATTTCCTTGCCCGTAGTAAGTGCGAAAGATGTACTTCATTTAACCTCATCTAATCCAAATTAGTTTAATTAGGTAGTGTCAAGTGGCAATAAAAGGAAACTCTAGTAACATGTCTTAACTCTTAAGTATGACTGACTGTGACCGGTGATGGGATAATCTCTCAAACTATAATACCCCCAAAAAAGTTGACCTGTAATTTTATTTGAAGTTATTGATCCTTTTATCATTCAAATTAATTTAGTAACTTTCTTCAAGATCTTATCGTGCAGAAATCAATTCAACTGTGTTAACAAATCAGTAGTTGAAGTTGTATTGTTTATGACGGTGATTCGACGCTAAGCGTCCGTATATTTGTAATGTACACTGTACACTAAGCCAACTGCTTTACTCTTTAATGGAAATGGTACTATTTGGCATATTAAATGCATAATCATATCATGCAGTACATGTATAATATGTGACCTGTGTCGGTTGGTAATTTTCAATGCACAGAACCTGAATGCTAATTTGTAAATGCATTACAATAGTAATAGTCAGTTATAACTACACATTCAAATATATTGTCTGCTAGTGCAGACAGTAGTGCAGTAATAACACATAATAATTAGTTGGTGTTCTTAGATTCTAATTGTCGATTCATAGCAAATACTTTCCCTTTTACCTTATGATATGGCTAGTTTTCATTGTCCTAGCAGAGATTCTATTCGCAAAAATAAGTTTACTGTCATCAGTACTACTGCTTATTACTATGAACTTTTCAAAACGAAGCAACAAAGAACGACCACAGGCCGAAAGGTGCCAATTATGTAAAACTAGTAATATTACCCGTCCTATGGACGGGACCTTAACAGGCTCTTAGCAACTTTCAAAAAAAAGCCATAATAGTTCAAAACATGGCTCTTTGGCTCCTCTAGTTCCCTCCCTATCATTAAAAGTGAAATTTACCTGTTCCACATCCTTAAAAGTTTAAATTTAGCCGACTTACAACCCTAACAGTTCAAATTCTCCCGCGAAATGTCGCGTCTTAAAAACCCAAATTTACGACATGAAGGATTACGTGGGCACAACTCTATGTACCCAAAGGATTGATTTAAAGTTTCCGTGAAAAAAATACATTTAAATGACTAAGATAGAGCAACAATGGAAACTTACAACACCATCGATATTTACTGGTACTGCACAGCAATTTCTTAATTAAATGATAAAGACCAAAAAGAGGTATTTACATAAGCGACATATCTGTGTGATTTGATGTGGCTCAGTGTATATGCCTACAGTTTACAACGGTTTATTGCGTTATCTTTAGTTTATTAGTTCATTTTATTTATCATTAGTTGATTTCATTAATTGCAATAAAAATGATTACTCTTTCGAACATTTTGCATTCGACGAATTTTCCATACTCAAGCAAGAGCACAGGTTTATTATATATGTAAAACATTAAGGAGAGGCGACGATAAAGTATATAATACTGTTGGATAAATTATTAATAAACAAATATAATGACAAGAATTATAAAATTCTATATTCTCCACTTAGTAAAAGTAGAAAGGCTAAAGAGGTGTTTCTAATCTGTATATGAATAGTGGAAGTAAGGTGGAATAGGAAATGATGAACATACGCAATTTTTATCCTAGTTTGTTCATTTATACTAGAAACATGAAACATTTATACGCAACTTGAATCACGCCGTCATATAAGACATCTTCATATGAACGGAAATGTAACTTATATTAAATTATAAGTATTATTTGTATAAGCAGTAACATAGTAGGTATATGTAATGAATGAGTCGTGTTTGTAGGTTGGTGGGTAGAATGTAGGTAGTAATGTATGTAGTTAGTGCATTTACTGCAAAACTCATTATTTCTTATTTACGAATAATATTTGCACCATAAAAGACAATATGGTTTGGTAGAGAGGAGAGGAGAGAAGTGGTCAAACTTCATCTCGTATCATCATCCCATGACATGAATTTTTTATTTACTGCCAATGAATCTGAGGTATTCAGGGTGCTGAGTATACCTATTGTAATTTTCTATAAGTGACAATATGAATATGTAATATGACAATAATATGGTAGGAACAAGTTTATTCATTTATAAGTGTACGTACACTGTACAGAAATCCTTCTACGTGTACTGTACGAAGTGAAGCATGTGACATTCTTTGTAAGCAAGTTTCATTTTGCACAAATGTGCATTGTGGAAATGGAAACTATGAGGAAACTAAAAAGGCACAGAGTGTGGCTGGTTTTGTGAATGTAGTTCTTCATCTTCACTAGATGTGTGGAGAGGTACCTATATAATAATTTCTTTTCGCCAATTTGATTTATTGGAAAAATAAACGTGATCAAATACACAATTCCTTCGGTGCGTATGCATTCCTTTCTAATAGGTAATTTTAGATTTTTTACTGAATTCTCTCACGAATTATCTTTTTGGTCAAAGAAATTAACATTGAAATTCATGTTAAACATTTTTTGTCAGCATAGCTCGTTTAGCTGCGGAACAGAGGCATTACTCCCATGCTCATATCTACAGAAATAAAAAACCATCGTTGTGGATCAACAAATACAGTTTTATTAACTAGACACCTAAACTTTAATGGGTTTGTCAGGTTGAATTTTAATCAAGTATGCTGCACGGCTATTCTATCATGTCATGTTCTGATATACTTATAATGTGTTTTGTTTTCAAGTGGAGTTAGCCACATTTTTTTCGTTTTGTAGTAAAAAAGGGCCATGAACTTTCTCTGGTTGTACGTCTGTACTTAACGCTGACACTACATTAATGTTTGGCATACAATGTGCTTATGAAAAATCTTGTTAGCAATGATGTATCTTGGCTATTTCATTTTTTTATCCTTCTTGATAGATTCATCTCATAATTTCTTGACAGTAAGCGACAAGAAGAATGGCAAAGAACTGATTTTATTCGTTCCTAATTGCCAAGTTCTTTTGCTTCATAAAGTACAGACTATCGACTGACAAGTTATAACTTATCTGGCTGGTATACAAATTTCAGATTATAGTTGCAGGCGATATTTGTAAACACAAGTGCAAGTAAACATTACAGCTTTGTATACGAAGGAAATATTATATGCACTAGTGTAAAAGGGTTGTAAGTTTGTAAGCATTTTGTCCAGTTGAACAGAAAACGTGCTGTATGCATGAATCAACCTAGTCATGCAGATCAGCAAATATTCCTAAGTAAATATGAAACCGAGTTTTCAGATCATGATGACCCTTTGCTAACTATTTTCATTTTTAGTGCACATATCATTGGTAAATGAGTTCAGTGTTTATGTTCTTCATAGTCACATTCAAAGTATGATATAAGGTACTACATTTGCAATGTTGTGATTAATTTTTCTATGCAAATTAGCTGTGTCACATATCACCTACAGCTTTTAATTAAAGCAGATTCATTGGATGCCTTAACTTGCTAGATATTTAATAAATAGATTTTCATAGCGCTTATTAAAATTTCATAACAATCACAGTCACGATCCATGATACTGAATAATTTTCATATAGTACTACCGCAATTTAATTACCTTGAGTACACAGTACAAAGCAGTTCACACTACACACCCACTTATAAGTTGCTTCCATGAATTTAGTGTACCGATTCTTAGTGGGTGGGTATAATGGGCAGGCACACAACTCTACGTAAATAATTCCAGCGTATGGACTACAACCTAAGGCTACCATGCAGTTCTTCAAAGGGAAAACTGATTAAATAATAGATCTACATTTCTACATATCAAACGAAATGAGTAATTTCACTCTGTGGCTTGTTTACAGTTTCCTTTCGTTGCTCATCAATTTCATTATGTTATGTTAATTGGGAGGTGAATTTGCAATACAATGAAAAAAGGGATCTTGCATTTTGCTTGACCTTTCATCATGCTGACCAAGAGTTTAGAGCTGGTTTCATGATTTCAGTGGATAAATCAAAATTTATGCGATGAATTTGTTTGATGATGCTTTTTACGACACATCTGCATTTAAAATTATAATTAAACGAGGAAAAAGATATTTTTCGCATTGATTAGTTAAGGAATTTGGAAAAGGTTAAGGAAACAAATGTAGATTCGAGATGTATTGCAAGGCAAACAAAGGAACACCATTTCAAAAAGACACAGGAAATGTACTTCCGTGTAAATAGTCATAGTAAAATATATACACAGGAAGTGTCTATAGAGGATTTTAATTACCAAATAAATATAATGAGATTCTGGGGGAATGTCATTTATTGTCCCGAATCATAATTTCGAATGAAACGAATCCATGTTCATTGTTATTAATCAGGGATACTAAATGAATTGTAGATACTTGTAGGACTCTGAAAAGTTTGTAAGTTTATGCATCCAATTAACTGGGCGTAATTTATTATTTAGGTACCAGTATACCCGCGTACTTTTCTTTGGCGAACAGAACTTATACTTTTAATTGTGATTTCATTCCTGAGAACCAAGTACCCGGTATTTATAATTTACTTTGTTTCTTACTACCTTACCGGTACTGCGTATACTAGAAGTATTAGTTATTAAAATGACATTGGAATTTGTGGGGTCGGGTGTAGTGCAGGGTGTATTGTTTACATTGGAGACTTATGTTTAATGACATATCCAAAAGTTTATAATTATGCACTGCTTTACTGCGATGTAATTATTCCTTCGTCTGGCTGGCTACGTTATAATATACAGCATAGTAATTTGAGAACATCTAAATAATTCAATTTTTGCTCATGGCCTCTAGAGATCTGGATTGTTCGTTGAGTGAGCTACCGACTTTGTTCTCAAATTATTCCCTAACAGAAGATGACGTTTGAAATTGTGTCAATCCAAGTGCTTTAAACTTCTGATTTTATGCAGTGTATAGTCTATTTCTATTCTAGGACTACCGTATAACCCGATTTAATTTTTTAAATTCCGAAAACATTCATTTGTCATGTCTGAAGTACGGAGTTATACTAAAATCTATATTGGATAGCATAGGCACAAGTTCATACATAATGTTTACATTTTTGGGCATATAATTTGATGGTTTACGTTTTTACCTAAGAAAACTTGCGACAGGTTCATTTTTACACTATTTCTATTTATTTTTGTTGCATAACTTACCAGTGTTGAAATCTCGAGCATAACCTTCGTGCAGTTGGGTTTTGGTTGACCTTAAGTTTCATACATTGAAATTCCAGTCAGCGTCCAGAGACCAATTATGTAATTAGGGCGTCTGGAAGTCGACTAGCGACTCTACTCTGGCTCATACACATTCACATAGATTTGGGTCAGAAAGTCACACACTGTCAGTTCATAGATTCTAGTAGGACACAATTTACATACAAAATTTTATGTAGATTATGGGAGAAAATATGTCCATAATCATGCCCATGCTATGCTTGCTTGTTCTGTTTAAATTCATATCACGGCAGTCTAAAGACATTATTATTTTCTGAAAATCAATGGTAATTTGGTATTAGTTCTATGTACAATATCAGTTTTATTGACCTTTAATATCCAAGTTCCGTAGCAAAATGATACATATTTTCACTTTCAGCCTTACCATAAACAAAACACGGAAAAAGGAAATGCGCAATAAGTAAATCGAATGACTATTTGAACCGATGATTGTCATTTCTTGTCTGAAACTTGAATTCTGTAAACCCCAAAATGCGAGATAGATACTTAAATCGATAAAAGATAGAATATCTAATGCCAGGTAATGCCTTGGCATGTAGTATGGATAGATAAATTCAATTACAGATATAAATTCTATTCATATCTTTATTCATCCATGCTCTATAATGCTACCGCGTATCGAGTTGGACTCTACAGAACAGAAAACGAACTTGCAAACACAACTTTAACTAGGGGTTTGATAAATCTGCTTTTCATTTCTCGTTTTAGGGAATACAATTAGGAAGATCTCCTTTTTGTATATCCCAAAGTACGTCAGCAACCTTTTAGTCCCTGGGAATATCAATGGATAAGTGTGGGTGGTAGTTTAGTATTGGTAATTTAGAAGTTTCCAAAGTAGGTGGGTGGATGAAGTGAACCTAGTTACTCCATAATGTGATCAAGCAACCATTCCCCAACATTGTGTTATATAACTATATTCACAAGAATTGGGCGGTTGGATGTTGTAGAGGGTATTTATATAGACACAAATGCATAAAAAAGTTATATTATTATCTATAAGGAGAGATGCGACTAAAAATAACTGTCAATTGTCAAGCTTTGAATTAAACTGTACTCTACAATAGAAATTCACTTACTTAGTCATGTTCATATTTTATACACACAACTATTTATGCACGACGAACACTGCAACGGCAAAACCTGGATATTTCCAGAAAGCACTTACCCTAAATGACGGCTTTAGTGTTAAGTTTGCTATGATTACAAATGACTATTATATGACTGCTATTCTGCATAGTGGTGGTTAAGATGGCTAAAGTACACTGCACAGGAATAATGCAAGAGATAAGAATATTGTCAAGTGTTTCCTTGAAGAAATAATAACAATTGAAAATAACTTTCTCAAAAGAATATGCATTTCCTTTTCATATCCTTAAGTGAAAATTAAGTGCTCTTCCAGCTAAAGATACTGCTAGTCTGCGAATGGAAGACTAAAAGTGGGATAATCCTTTCTCTGTTGTCGAAGAAATAAGTTGAACCAATGTTCCACATCCTCCTTCCTGTTGACGTTTTATGATAATGGAGAAAACGTGATGCAGCCACTTTTACATGTCAAGTTAATCATGGAACCATTATATCTGCAGCAACGGTACACGATACAATCACAATTCTAACAAAATTAAGGACCCATTCAGGTACAGAGTAACATAATTTATACAAATATTAGAAAACCGTTAAATATGATATTCACTCCAGAGTTAAAGTTTTTGTTGTTCCCTGTAGTTCATCAATATCCCACTCTCAACAGATAATAGACATAGCTACATCTTACTTCTCCAGTACCCATATGTTATTTGTTATGTATGCAGAGTTGGGGGAGAGTTGAGGCAAATGTATTCTATTCTATATTACACGCTGGAAAATATCATAAAAGTTATTCGAGAGGTTTCATTTCATCTACGTGCAGTATTAACTTCCTAGTTCCTACATAACAGTTTGCAAAGGGGCTTGCTAAATCAAATTTCGTGTGCATAGCATTGTTCCAAGTGTTTTGATAGCCTTGTGTGCATAAAAGTGCTAATAAATATTAAATCATTGCACTTTACAGTATCTTACAGTATTGCACTTACAGTTCAGTCCATTCAATGGCTCATGCTTCTAAAAGGGCTTGGGGAAATGTGAACGCTTTAAATAAAGTCTAGATCATGTCTAGATCAAAATTATTGAGTAAATTATCTATATATTATTAGCTACTTCCCATTTCCCATTCTGTGGGTCAGACAGGCATACCTTTAGGAATCAAATTCAAGCAATGAATAACACTGGTATAATTGGTAATATCACTAGAAATGTTAAATAAAAATACAAATGAAACCAAATTATTATGTGACCTTCTAAAAGTAAGATGAATTTTCATTAGCGTTGCATGAACCATAAATTAATATGATAACTAGCCAACTCTGAATTTACGAATACTTTTATTCAAATACGATTACCTACCTTTAACAATATTGTATTTTGCACATGATGATAGCATAACTAAATACCATAAACTCATAATTTGAAGTTTATTTCCGAATGTCAGAGTCTCAGTCTCAACGTTTCCAGATCGATCGTATACAAACGGGAAATAATTAATCCCATTTCAATTCCAAAGGTATAGGGAATGAAGAAAGCTAATTAATGGATAGGACGACATTTCTGCTTCAGCATTAGATATTAGAAAGCCATTACGGATCGTTAGATTGCTTGATGTACTTTATACACTAATTTGCTACAGGATGAGAGGACTTTGAAAATGATCTGCCACCCAACTTCTACATGATGACCTCTTTGTCTGAAGCAACTATATAACTATTTATATAAAATCATGTTACCCAAAACAGCTTGTATCATTTTCCACTTCACTCCATGCATGGCTTAGGTTGAATAAGTTTACACAATTCATGAAAATACCAGAGGGTTAAGTTAAAATGTATTTAATATAGGGGGCGAAAAGTTGTAGTGTAGATGATCAAAATAAGCTACCGGGTATTTTGAGAAAGTTCTCACTCATGCTTTGTGCAATGACAAAAACCTTTTGATTACTAATTATAACGAGCGAACGGCCCTGTGACCAATATCTTATTATCTTCCATTACTATTGCACCGAAACTTTTGACTTACAAATAGACTGCAGTTTTGGAGCTATCCGGGGAAGCAAAGCTGGTCGACACGACAAAAAGTTGGAATAAATGGGTAATGGCTTGTCGACCTCAACAATTTCGACACAGCGCAAGAAAATTATGTTTTAGACCAATACTGGGGTTGAAAATTATTGATAACCGGGATCGGATGGCTAATAATTATCCATAACCATCAGTCGCTAGTCATTTATGTATCTATTCGTCCGAAATCCGAAATGTTCGTGTTCGTACAAAGACTCAGAGACCCACTAAACTTCCCTGGGCAAAGTGGAACCCAAAATGAAAGGAATAACATTGTGATTCCAAATTCCCCCAATGTCGATAAAAACATCATTGCGCTTAATATAGCTATAAAACTCAATCCAAAACATGGTCTCAAAAATCTTAATGATTTGACTCTATTTTAAATTGTAACATATAAGATCGATAATCCAAAAGCGCAGCTAACTGACAGACTGACAATTCATCCTAAATCCTAGAGCATACGAAACTGCGTATTAAAGATTGGGAACGAGATAGCTTTATTTAGCAAACAATATTATATCAATTATATTTAACTAAGTATTTAACGTGGAAATGTCATGTCTGTCTGAACTGAAAGTATTTAGAGGGTTCAAAAATGGCTTACAGTTTTCTACAGATAAAAATATATTCATGCGTGGGCAAGAGAATTACGTATAGGTAGTAATTATTGAGAGAGCGAGCGTAACACTTTAGCAGGACATGACAACAAAAGGGTTTTCACGAGAGAGGTAAAAGAACTGGTACAATAGAAATTAATATAATATTAGTAGCTACTCCGAAAGCCGTCAGCCTAAAAACCACTTATTAAAGCCTGTTGGATTTCTATTGTTTATCACTTAGTTCAGTTGCCTAAAACGTTCTTTTCTTTCTTTATTAACTAACACCCGTGCCGAAAGTTTCACCCAGAGAAGAATTATTCAAGTATCACGATATACATAGTTGGTACGGTATTATGGTATTTATGGGTATTTACTTACACTATCATATGAAGGTACACAATGAAAGACGCAATAAACCGCTGGTAAACACTGAATACACGCTTACTTTACTCCCTACACTTCATTCATTCCATTGGGTAGAATCCATTGGACTCTAACAAGTGAAAATAGTAAATGAAGTGTGGATAAGGTACTTGAGGTAAGTGTGAATCCCTCGCGGAGTAAAAGTAAGTGAAAGCAATAGCCAAGGGGATAAACCGTCAATGTAAATTTAATCGGACACAAATACTACACCTGATTGTGGAGCTATCTTATGTTTTATACAAAGAATACAGAGGGTTTTATATTAGCTGAACTACTATAACATACAGAAGTAGCACGAAGAAGAATGCAACGGTGGCGTTAGGTTTTCATTGATGGGATTATAGCGAATTACTTTGATCTTTTCAAACAAAACATGTGTTACGGAGAATAAAGCGTGATAGTTTCTGTTCCTGGTGTGAAAGTGAAGGATTTACAGAATCCATGTGCACAGGTTACACAGCAGATAGATACAGAGATTCACAGAAGAGAGGCATACAACAGATGAGACACCCCAAAGTTCCGATATTATATTTATAGGGTTTCTTTCTTGAAATTGCTCTGCGAAGCAACTCTTGTCAGAATTGGACACACACCTACTTGCAATGTACTTATATAGGCTTCTCCCTCTATTGTACTTGATTTTGTTTGGTTCTATGCGACAAGATAAGCGGATTTCGGATTTCCGTTTCCCATCCTCAACCTCTGTAGTGCTAGTCTACATGTAAAATCTAATGCCCTCGGCATGGCTTCCCAACCGTTTGTCCTTGTCCGCTGTTTTTACTTTCGTCAACTAAGCCTAGTGAACTCCGAACATTTGCAAGACAGGGTGTTAACAGTATGCAATGGATGGCATTAGACTAAACTGGGGATACGATTATTGTTTTGGGATAGGGTCCTAATGCACTATATCACAAATTAGAATGTTCCAAATTTGGAACTTTGTCTAAATAGTACGTGGGCCGGATAAATAGGTACAACTATTTATGTCATGTTTTGTGAAAGTGACGTAGTATTACGTAACAGTAGATGATTAATTTACACAATGTCAACAGAAGAGGTGACAGCAGGAGGGATCTGCGTCTTCAAATACTTTCTCCTTATAATTAAATGAAATTAGGCTACCAAGTACAATGCATGCATGTATGCCAACATACTACATATACGTAGAATACGGACGGATTATAATTATTATGTTTGTGTAAGCTTATATTTAAAACTAAACTATTTAGAACTAAAATTTTAATGATGGAATTCTGGATAGGGTAGTAGTAGACTAAGTACCACCACAGTACACAATAAAATTATGCATCGATATCGATATTTCAAGTCAGTATACCATTGGACCAAACTTTACTGTTTACATTTGCTTTGAATAAAATTGAAACAGTAGTTCAAAACCTCCGTTATTGTTTCCAGTATTATAAAGGTGTTATATAAAATAAATGAGAAAAATTAGAATAAATATTTTAAACCCCTAATTCTGAGGGTATAAATCTCAAGAGATATTTTTTTACTTTGCATCATTGACATCAAGAGAAGAGATGCTTTCTCATGTGAACGAGATTTTATTTTTGGCTACAGCTGCATGTTCAATAATAAAATGCATCTAATAATAATATTTGAATGTAGACTGTTGATTACAGATTTGTTGACATAATAATATATTAAGGAAAGGTTTAAGCCTGAAACAGACTAATATGCCCAGGGAAAATATTCTTTCTGAGGCCAGTCTAATACTTCACTTTTAATGTTCTCTCTGGATATCTCTTAGCGAAAAAGTGCTTATTTTTTCGTTAAATAAAGCTTGGCTTTATCTATGTAAAATTGAGAAATGTAATTATTTTTATTGAAATTATGATCGAATTACCTAGCACTTCTGTTAACTAAGTATAAATCATTAGCAGCCTGAATAGAGCGCCGTGATGAACTCTCGACTACGCAG
Organism: Tomocerus maximus; assembly: GCA_019776445.1. Lineage (NCBI taxonomy): Eukaryota > Metazoa > Arthropoda > Collembola > Entomobryomorpha > Tomoceridae > Tomocerus > Tomocerus maximus. The sequence goes on along the minus strand of JABASH010002746.1, from coordinate 6,667 downwards.
AATGAAATCCATTGCATATTGGTATTACGGACATCTCATTTTCAAAGAACCTTTACGAACTCGTCTAATAAGCTGTAGCAAAGTAATTACATTATCCCTACTATTCCCTATCCGTGTTCTAAGTGTACAGAGCGATGTATACTTATTATATTACGCTTTAACTTACAATGTGCATTGTGTCTCCAGCTCTAGTCACTAACAGGTAAGAGATATTATGGTACAATGCAAATTATGGATAATACTATTTGACTATGAATGCTAATGCACTCCCGAACCAAAATCCATAATGGGTAATATTACAGGACACGGAACGGATGTACCGGTGTTTGTCTGTCTTTGCTCCACTTTTCATGTTTGTTAAAGAGTCCCCGATTTTTGACACTTCAGACTCAACATAGATATTAAGCGTGAAAACCTTTGTTTTTCAAAAGTGTCAACATAAGTGGTTTCAAAAGTGGCCGTACACCTAGATAAAATAAAGTGGAAATATATTGCCTTTATCTTTTTCCTTAAGTATCAATAAATAAAGCAGTAAACTGATACCAACTGTTTTACTGACGGAGGGAGGATAGTTGGCTTGTTGGCTATGTAGGGTAGAAAACGGTTTTTGTATGTTAACAGACATGGACTATTTGTAGCAAATAAATTAAATAAAGAACTAAACTGTAGAACTGCCTAGTGTAAATAATGTTAAATCTATTTAATAAAAATATTTTGTTGTACGCAAGAATGTTCTATGCCATGGACTTACTCCCCAATAAATGAGCAAGAGCGTATTCAATGTATAAAACATAAACTCCACTCTGGGTTAGCATCTTTAGTAACTAAACCAAATATTGGAGCCTAAAACTTGAAATTCCAGAGTTAAATAAATCGTAAATATCTTTCTGCAGAGGAAGAGGTAATCGAAGAACGCGTCAAAACGAATTCGAAGGATATCTAGAAGCATTAGAAAGTACTTGTGCCTAACAAACTCATATTATGCACATTATGCAGTAGCACATAATACTACTTCTCAAAAATAACTGGGTAGGATGTTTAGGTGTTGATTTGATTCACAGTGTGACTATTTGTATGGGAATTGTAGTGAAAATTCTTGATGCATATTAGTATGTCATGATATCGTTTCTAAGCAAGTAATATGATTTAGTGTGAGTGGACTTTAGGAAATAATAGATTTGCGCTGTACTCCTTTCATAACCTCTGTTCTTCATGTTGTTAATTGTAAGTGTAAAGTTACAAATATCAAGAGTATCCGAAGGGCCTAAACTTTCTGACAATTTCTAGGTATCTCTAGGTTTCTTGAATGACATGAATAGACAAGAGAAAGTTTGTCTGACATGAGTACAACTTCATAATAATTACATGGGAATGTAGAGACTGTGGGCTTTTTGTGATATTCAATGGCTGATATGTCTATCAAGTAAATGAGAATTATCAGAACTATAGGTAGAAATATTTTATACACACAATGTTTTCTACACCTAAAATACATATCGTGCTTGTTAAAATTTACCCTTCGAATTTAGTTTCCAATTAAAGCGGTGGCCAGTAAGATAATTTCTTCATACAGGCTCGTCTTTTACCAAGGCCATATTACTATATCAAGTCGTATGTTATGTTTTCTACATGACTTAATCTACCTTAGAATCTAGACAGCAGTACTATCTGTGTTCATATTTGCATACCTATAATTATATCATTTCCTATCCTGTCATCAAAAGAGTATAGAATAAAATGGGATACTACAGACGGCTATTAAAGTATGAAAGACTAAAATTTTGTCGAATGCCTTTTTGTCATTTATAGTTTTGTGAGACTGTACAATGGCTAAACTAAAATAATTGCTTTCAGGTACTATCTGTACTTGTATATAGATGCATTTTTCCTAACTAATCGAACATCAAGCTATAAACTTGGTAGAAAGTAGAATGTATTCAAGAGATAAAACCGATAGACTGTTTTTATTTCGTTATAACTTTTCTTTGCGTGATATAACTTTTCTGTTTATATGAATACAGTCAAGCAAAAAGTAGTGGCAAAACAAGAAAACAAACCATTCTGAATCGTACATATATTTGCAGTATATATCCAATGAACGTATCAACGGAATAATATTATATTATGTATCTTAGCTACTGCCTGTGCCTACTGCTGCTGAAGAATGACGCAAAAAATTTGGCTGCCCCTCACTCAACCTACCCTCGGAAAAGTAACGTAATCTCTTTGTAGTTCAGATGATTCTGTGTATGTACCAAATAGCATAGAAATTGAATCTGGACTATTCGTCTGTATATTCTCATCTCTAGTTATTCTTCTTAGTAATGCATATCTACATGGATAGACTTTCCTTTTAACAGACATAGAAAACTCGGTTGACGGCTTTCACTACTTTCACTGTAGCAAATTTCCTCTGAGGAAGTAAAAGTAGTGTTTTTAGCTCTATTTTTGTTTGGCCAAATGAATCTAGAATGTAGTCATCCAAAGGCAAACTACCTACATTGGTAAGTATATTCTACCTAAACACTAAACTAAAGAAGTAAACTACCTAAAGGAACTTTCGTCACTGGAGTCACATGCATAGGCACTAGGCACCACTTAACTGTACAAGTTTTATCTAGAATAGATAGATAGGAGTTTGTGTGGGTGTTCTTCAGGATATACGTATCACCATAACTAACACTACCTATATACGAAGTATATGCATATTGAATTCAATATTAGATTTTAGTATCATTTCACCCATTCGTTACTATACTATATATTTTGATACACAAGATACGATTCTTCAGTTTGTATTTATAACATGATATAGGGAATATACTCTGACTGGATTTGTGACGCGATTCGGGGCAGAAATGGCAGACGAAGACAAGAAAAGAGGCAGAATAATGGAATTCCGGGTGGGTAATATCTAACTAACTGTTGTCCTTGCCCAATACTAGTAAACTCGGAGAGGGAACCTTTTTGTTTGCTATGGTACTCTTTGTAAGTGAATCTGTAGAAGTAACATGATATTTATTCTTAGGCACCGATAAATAAGTAGGTGGAAGTGAATACAGATATTCATGTTTGTATGTATGGGATGCACATACATTAGTAAAGCTACTGAATGTTTTTGCTGGGATTTTGTAGTCAGTATTAGTATGTATTATCATAGTAGTGATAGTGATGCATACCCGGAATCGGATGGAATGGTTGAGTAAAGGGAAGAATCTCCCTTTAGCTCTACACCACGAAGTACCTAAACAATGTGAAAGTTAACGCCGAATCTGAATACTAGTCCCGAAAGCGTATCTCTGTAGATGCTCTACTCTGTGTTCCGTGAGGTAGGAAAAGGGAAGCTGGAATGGCACGGGAAAAGAATGCAAGTTAAAGCAAGGGCAGGGTGGTTTGCTCGTTTCCCTTCCTTTCCCTCCACACCGAAAGGGTACATATCCTGTTAAATCTATGTATTTATGTAAGTAGTATATACTACGCGGATGCTACGCTGCCTGTGCCCGTAGCAGTATTTCTAATGAAATGAACATCAGAAAGTAACCATTATGTTGTGTTACTCTCCCTGTGCCAATGTTGGCAACTGAACTGGCACAACACTGCAATATGTATATATAATGCTCTTTTCACAGACAACCGTCACAGTACCGTCCGAGCTGAACTATTGAGCTGAACCAAACGAATCTGCTAAGAGCTAAAAAAATTCAGTTGAGACGATCAAATCACATCAAAAAGCAATCGAAGAAAGTAATAGGAAACAGTTGCCCTTCTATTGCTCCACGCAAACAAATATTTCTAAGACATTCCCAAAATTCTGAAAATCTTGATTGGAAATATACAGCTATTCACAGAGTACTCAAAGATACATTTACTGTGCAGTTTCCAGTTAGTTCTACTTGTACTTACATTCGGTCTGAGTTGGACGAAGAGACTCAGCCTCAATATCAGCGAAAGTTGCATTGGGGAGAACTGAAATCTTATAGTTTACATAAAATTCACTCGCAGAAGTAGAAAAGAAAGTTCAGCGTGTCCAATTTAATTTACATAATTTTATCTACTAGTCACAACTTTTGCAAACAATTTTGACGGTAAGTGCTGCGTTTCTTTAATTTCTCGTTAGCTGGTTCGGTATTACTTTTAGTAACCGATTCCATGCAATGCAGGTAAATACATTATATTATAGATATTCCTAAAATGATATTTTTGAGGGAAAAGCAAAAAACAAGCCTTACGTAAGTTTATTAACATTTTTAGTCCTTCGAGCTTCGTTTTTTATGTAAACGATGAATTTGAAGTGCTTAAAAATGATTCCAGAGAGTCCATAATTAATATTTGTATTAACCTTTCTCAATAAATTGCGTCATTTAGGAATTAGGAACTGGATAATAACGTTTCAATAATCTTAATATATTTCTAAGAAAAAATCCCAGTTGTGTGCATAGGTCCATGAATAAAACTGATTGCCCGACTTCAGCTCTTGCACAATGAATAGTTATGTTCTGAGTGCTATTTGGTTCTACTACGCGTACGCCTTATAGTTACAGTCAGTAGATCCTAGACTAGATCCTAGAGTGGATAAAGGCATTGAACAGCAAAGCACGAGGAGAATCTTTGAATTTTTCATCTTACAAGCTCTCATATACCCAGCAGTCAGCAGCATATTATATTGAACATTTAAGCAGAATTTCGCTCGCCTTGCCAAAAAGAAGTCAAAAAGGTCGAAAATGAAGTCAAGAGGCTTTTCATATTGTAAGGTGATTTTTATAAGGTTGAGCGTTAAGCGTATAAATGGAGATGACATTATGACACTTGTGCGAGGAAGAGCTAAAGAAGCAAGTCAGAGTTAAGGCTGCCTGGTCGATGCGAAGAACATTGATAACTCATCCTCCATAGGGAATATAAGATTGTATTATTTTTTAAAACGTGTACCACATATTTCCACATAGCCAGTCGTGGCCCTTTTTCCCAAAAAGTATCTGCAGTTTTCAAAATTAAATATTTTTTGGAATAGGAGAAATACACTCGTAATTGACAAATGCATTTCGATCTTTGTTGTTTGAAGAAATAAAAAAAGTACACAACTGGATATGTATAAATTTATGCTCATTTTTGAGGTACTACATTTTGAAATCGGTTGCCCCAAAATGGAGATATCAAGGTTCTGCGTTTTTCCTTTACCCTGCCTTGCAGTTGTACTTTGTACTAGACTGTACCAATTTTTCCTATGGGGAGGAAGGGCGCCAATTTAATTTATCTAATTTAAACCTCGCACACTAATCGATTTAGTTTGTTTATTATCACGAAACCCGTAGTAAAATAAGTAAGTAAGTTTATTAACGGATTTCATCATCATCCATCACATTAGCCAATTCATTACAATATTTCCAATTCTTATAATATTATATATCTATCCTAATAGAGAAACATTTCTTATTATGAGTAGACATAATCAACGAACCCCGTAGTAAAATGACTCAGTTTATTTATAAGCAGGGAAAGTCGAAATTTCAATTTTCGGTACATTATAAGCAGGGAAAGTCAAAATTTCAATTTTCGGTATATTATAAGCGGGGAAAGTCGAAATTTCAATTTCAGTCTATTACAAGCAGCAAAAGTCGTCAGTCTATCGAAATTGTTAAATAATTTAAAGGCTACTAATTTATAATTTTTGGGAAATTAAAATTGTGTCAACTAATTTCGGAGTTGGGCGGTTGGACGTCGGCCATAGGCCAGAATGTAGATTTTTGTGCATTTTTTTCGGCGTAGGCTAGGCTAGAACGTAGTTGGCCGCAGGACCCCAGTTGTAGTCAAGAGTCATGAATGAGAATCAAAATTCTTTGATTTGACTGACACTCATTCATAAATTACCGAAAAATTAGTAAAATGTAAAGTGGGTATACAAGCAGGCAGCAGGTATACGTACCTAAATATTTGGAAAAAATGAATGTTTTATCATATTTTTAAAGACATCTTTTTACTCCCAGGACATTTTTGACTCATTTTCAGCAAAAATAGCACTGGTAAATGAAAGTTGTGTATTGAATTTCGGCGTCAAAGAGGAAATCACATTCATAATTCATGTTAAAGTCCTATGATAGCTTTCTAGTGCCCCACAGTGTAGAGTAGCCTTAATACCTGACAAAGAATATTTATTCTTCCCGAGCTGGTGGACAGTGGACACTTCGCTAAGGAAGAAGGAGAATGTTTGCTTGCACTCTTGCACGGTGCATTTTATAATAGGGCACTACCCGCGTCGCGATTAGATTTGAGTATAGGTGTAGATTCGTTTGTACTTAAGTATAAGTGTAAACGACTAGTCTGAAGTCATAGACAATTTATTAAATTTTTTTGCCGCGAACTATTTCTACCAGTCTTGGTGTAGTACTACAGTATTCACTCAGATGAGATACTCAAATAAAAGTACGCTGCTCAGGGGCTTGTTTTTATTTTTACGTACATTTGAGTACCTATCCCATATTTTACGAATGGACACGCATACTCAAATCTACGAGATGTGTTGGGTATAATAATAATATTATTATCATCTCTGATGCCTAGTTTATAGTCGGGGCTCCACGAAGTTATCATGGAAGGATAATGCCGTGATTGCATTTATAGTTAAAACAAAGTGTGAAATGAAGGTGAAAATCTTCACTCTTGGATCATTGAA
>JABASH010002745.1:0-18929 GCA_019776445.1 Tomocerus maximus | reverse complement strand
AGATATTGAGGTGTAGAATTTGATAAAAATGCAACGATGCCTCCAAAATCTTATTTATATTACATTAACACATGCCACTTTTCAAAATTTAGGCGTTTAAAATTATGTTAATAATTACCTTCTTCAATTTACGTATCTCAATTTTTTTTATCAAATTGTACACCTCAATATCTGTCAGAAAAGTGGTTTACATGGCCATAAAATCTCTTATGGAGGCTTTCATGGAATTCCAAAATAAAATTGATATGTACAAACTTACTAGTACGTGTATAAGCTCCCCAAATATACAAACTGACTGCAACACCTATATGCTAATCCATTTAAACCATATAGAATCATAGAATTTAGTAAGAAATGTTTTCTATGAAGTTATTAAGAAATATAAATAACCTCCTTTTGTTCCTCTTAGATGCACGTACTTCGAAGATGTGTAACGTTATGTTTGTAACTAACATAAATGAATACCTTATCCAATAATCTCTTAAAAGGGTAAGTCAACTTAAACTTAGCTTAAGAATGTAGATTGTGTATAATAAATATCCTGTCTTTCAATAATTTTCAAAACGTGATCTACTAATCTACACGTATAGTTCGGTACAAATGCTGAATATTTCATTCAACTGCGGCACACAGCTATCTCCAGGATAACCATGATATACCATCGCCATCACATTCACCATACAACACTTCTCTTTCTTAATCTTTATGCATATTTCACTTCGTTAGCTTTCGGCAAAATTTTTGTGACAAACTATGAGTTTTAACTAATGTTACTTTTGATTGAAATGTAATGTTTCTGTAAAATAGTAGTATGGTGATAATGTATAGGATAAGTGCAGTTCAACAGAAGGAAAAGCTATTTTGCACACTATTAGGAAATTAGCCAAGTAGTTGTAACGGGCATGATTTGTAGTTTGGTAATGGTAATGCACACTTACTGAGAAATCCCTTCTTATAACAACTAGAACAATGTAAAATAAAACACTTACACTACAGATATTCTGCATTTACGGCCATTACGGAAAGTTTTATAGTATTTATCTATTGCCTAACCTTCACTCACAGAAATTTATTATGTAGACTTGACTTATTTGTTTGTCTTATGCTGTTAAACCCAAAGTTGGAACCTTTATGGTTTGGTATGGAAATAATATTGTTAACAATTTTGTAGAAACTGCTATAATCCCTTGAATACTTCCTTAACTGATAATTTTCAGTGTATCCTTCAAAATCAATACGAAGATACTTTCTGTTTTCTATACTTCATTCGTTCATTTCATATTATGCATTTGCAATTCAAAAATTAAAAACACTAAATTACGTTACGAAATTAAAATTTATTAAAAGCAGTCGGTAATTATTAAAATATCCCCGTTATACTTACAATGACAAAATCTGAGACGAAATAAATAAATTGTGAATTTGCTTTTGATTGATAAAAAAAGTAATAATTGTTGTTGTAAGGCTTATATACACGTATTGCTTATACTCCCCATTCCTCGCCAATAATTTTAAACATTCGTACAATAATATTACATATCCTACATACATAAAATTATAAAATAATGTAGTTTGTGTTGGTACTTTAATCATTTATATTACACTAGCATAACTTGTGCCTTGATTTTAGCGTTAGTTGTCTAAAATTTCATTTTATATTACTGCGAGTTCTTAACACTTCTACCATTTAGTTAGTCATATACGATGTCACTTTTCACACTTCTGTTTCTTATCTTAGTTTGAGTTACTTTACATTTATTAAAATGGTTCTAGGTTCTATATAGTTATTTTATTTTAAAGTAAATAAGTAATGAATGATTATTTAGTTTTCTAAACCATACAGACGATCCACAAACATTAGCCTTGTAGTTGTATTGAATTTAAATTCATAAAAATTTGTATCATACCACGCTGCTAAATGTTCATACATGTTACTATATATTCCTAATAATTTTGCTACATCGATAACTTTACTCCATAAAGTAACCGGAGGGAAATTAGTGCTACCACATTTTGTAACTGATTTGATGTTAAGAATGTCTTTGTGGAGTTTTAAAATGCGTAGGTTCATCATATTTACGCATATTTTTTTTAAAAGTTCAAAAGTAACACCAGTTTCAGCATTATCACATAAGGAAGTTCCTGGGGAACCAAATTCTAATTCTTTAAGTTTACATAATCGAGTAGACATTGCCAATATATCCGAACTTAAAATCTCGCAGCCCTGAAGGCTAAGTTTAACTAATGATCGTGGAAGGAGAGGTAACCCAATAAAATCAAAATTACTAAGTTTAGGCTTATTTTTAGTGTCATGAATGTCAACCATTACTACATACGCTGGTATGAATTGAAGTTGAAGGACTTCGAGGTGTTTACATTGACTAAATATTGAACCATCTAATATATTTCCAAGCTCTAAGAAAACGTCATAAAAACTTACAGATTTTAGAGTATTGACGTTTCGCCTGACCAATTCTAAGATAAAAGGTAGCTTTGGTATTAAATCAGTACTCACGATTTCCAAAGATTTTTGAGTTGAAAGAATTGCCATCCAAACCTCCTCAATTTTACAACTACACAAAGATTTGTCGTCATTCTGCACTATCAATGATTTCAGTTTCATTTCCGTCAACTTGTTTATATTATTACTTATAGATTTCACCATTTTTGAGCTTAGCCCATCCACGTCTTTCTGTGAGGCAACACACTGGCATTTAATATTTAGGGATGAAATGGTATTAGCATGTCTTGCTATAAAACTGAAAAGGTTAATCCACTCAGAATGGTAAATTGCAAACGTCACAGATAATTTGTTCAATGCAGAAAATATTACTGAATCACTTCCAATCAATGTTTCAAATGTAGGACTGGAAATTGAAGAATTTCTTGTTGCAAAACTGTGAATCCCGATTTCGATACTTTTTAAACTTTTAAGTCTGTTTAACATTCTAAAACTTTCATCGTTTCGTTTAAACGACATATCCGAACCTATGGTTGTAAAGAAAGATAGGTTTTCAATATTGGAACAAGTAGACAGTATCTTCATCATGTTGTCAGACGAAATATTTGTTCCAAACGTAATTTCTTTGACTAGAAGAGGAAAACGAAAATTCGGTTCGAAAGGACTTCTTAAATTTGACATTCCACACGATCGAACTCGAAGTTCAAATATCCTTGTAATAACCGATGATGGTACGTTATCTGTAACACAGTTTACATGGACAGTAGACAGTTCGTCAACATTCTTTCGCCACCACTTAGACACGAGACGATGTCTCACATTATCTTGAAATGGTATGAAAGAAAACACTAATGACCAAATCTAAAACATAGATAAGAAATACAAACAAACGGATTTTATGATTACAAAATTACATTGTACAGCCCATTATATCACAGTAATTTAAACAAGAAAAGTTAAGCACGCTTGCCTCATTAGGAAGTTTTAGTAAATGAATATTAGGAAGACTGGTGGCATCGTCTTTACTGTCTTGCTCCATTTTGATACTTCTATTACAATAAAAATTGCTTATCAGGATAACACGGTGTACCTATAATTAACAATAATGTGATTATGTGATGGAATCATTATAAATATTATATGCATTAAGAAATGATGATCTCGGTACATATAACAATATGGGTTATATATTACACACAATAGTTTAAAAAATACGATCCATAATCTCTATAGACCATGGGAAAACCTAGCCTGTCATGTCCCACTGCCAACTACCCCGCAGGCCCGCAAAACAATTGCCCGACAACCATACAATATAGTCAGTCAAACCATACATAAACACTTAAACGGATATTTTTGAGGGTGTATGGGGAGTTGACAACTGCGATAGCATTTTGGGATAAAGTTTTTCCATGATACAGACAGATCACAAACACTGAAATAGATAACATAACAGTGGATGGATTACCATTACCACAATATTTTAATTAATTGCATTTTGCATTGGAATAGAAACCATAAACATGTGAAGACTTATTATATCCATTTATTTTAAAAGCTTGTTGGATGTTACCCTTGACTTGAAATCTTCAGGCCTCCATTATAATCGAAACTGGGGTTGATAATAGAGAAATCAGCTGTTATTCTGTCTTCGTTTCGTTGTATAATAATATTGTTCTAAGTACAAAAAAACATGTAAATGAACAAAATTAAAAAGAATAATTCAATAATTCCGTAATAATTACTTATATAGCATAACAAAATCAAGCTTACATTAATACTCCATGGAAAATGTGGAAACCCTTCAATAACTTGAAATTTGCAAATTTTGCATTCCAATGTCACAAATACAACTCATAGACGTGATGTTATCATTATCAACTTCTTAACACTTGAAAGAATTAATTGACTCTGACGGTGTGTCGCGAGGGATGGGGATTAAAACTTCTTTGACATGAGTTACAGAATTTTAATTCCAAAATTTGAGATTACACCGATTTTATTCGTCTTCGTCATTCCTGCTGACTGTGCTGAGTGCTGACTCTTGTTTCGAAGGCCAAACCAGTCTAGGTTACGTCGCTGTAATTGGTAAATTTTATAGATATCATTTGTTGAGTTTCGGATCTAAAAATGATCAGACACTTTCACGTAATATTCTAAACAACATTCACAATCTTAAAATTATAAAATAACTAATAATATTGTGATTGCAAATTGCAAAAATCTTTCGCAAAAGAAAATGAAGAATGCAATGAATGAAATGACAAAACCCAAACTTTCGTACACTTCCCTTCAGTATACAACGAGACATCACGCATGCGCCTACATGTAAGAATACTGTCGAGGCTTCTACCACGATAATTTTTCAAAAATTCATGGAAAAGACAAAGAATAAATGCAAGGAGAATTAAAGGTTTTGAAATAAAAAGTATTTTTGGTCATTTTTGTCTGCATTGGGATTATTTTTTGAAATTATTACAGATACTAATAAATGGACAGTGGAAGAAAGCTGACAACACCTTTTATATGACGTAAAAAACAATAGGAATGTGAATTGTGATATACTGTCACCTTGAATTTGCATTGATGGAGACCTATCTATGCTACATTGTAAGAAAATGACACATGGATTTCCATGAAATCGATCAGAGGTTTAACATTGATGTTGAACATGCAAAAAGAGAATTCAAAGGTAGGTGGTGAGTCAAAACGAATTGTTTTTTCGACTGACGATTAAACATCCTTATATATTCACATAATTTTGTACATGTAGACTACTATACTGGCATTTGATTTTAAAAAAGCCGAAACTTTTAGTGAAATAGAGCTATAGGCTATAGGGTATTTGGAATGTGCGGAGAAGCTTCATCCAAATTCCAATCATCAACAAACTACGCTACTATTTTCTGTACCAGGTGTACCAGTAAGGGTTATATAGTAACTCATTATAAATTCTTTTGAGTAAAATAGCAGTAAAAATACCTACTAGCAGCAAATAACACTTTCTTCTTCATGCTGGAAGTGTCAACTCAACTTTTTCTATCTCCATATGGTAAATAATATTAAAACCTTATCTTTGAATATCCGTGTTTTCCTGGAAATTAAAATATTATTCCACATTTCTCGTGTTTACATATTATTTTATAAATACATTTCTTTGGTCAATATTATACAAATTGATATAGTATATTACACAATTGCAAAGACTACAGAATAGGTACGCTGAATTTTTATCAAATTCAGGAGACCATTAGCATTTTGTGCTTCACCTAATAATTTTTAATTTATGTACAATGATGGGATGCGTGATGTCATAATATATAGCTCTGTAGAACAGTTTTAGTCTATGTAACTGATTGAAACGATTTTAATATGGCTGATATTTGATCCAACTTCTTTATGCATAAAAACAATTTAACATACAATTTATATACATCACAATGGTCACACTAAACACGCAGCGAGTTCCAGAGTTGAGTATGTTAGACATCATATTATGACTGCACCACATCAGCTCCATAACTGAACGTTAAGTCGTGGGTTGAAATTGAATTTTGAAAAGAAAAAAAACTTAACCTGTACGCTATATTATTGGTTTGAATGTATTTTTTATGTTTATGTACAACTTAATCGATAAAGGTTCAACAATGTAACATGTTAACGTTATGGTTCGCTGAGATATTAACGATTGAGTTCGATGAAAGTTAACTGGTACGGTAACATACAATAGAACAACAGTGCTCGAATATGAAAGACATCGTTACCATTTTACTAATGATATTTAAATAGTAGACTTATAATTATCCAATAAATTGAATTTTCAAAACATTTTACACGTAACACTATTATAGAATATTAATTATTATTGTACTTATATAGGTAGCCGTTAATCGTTTGTTGTGAATTAAAAACGTCATATCGCAGACATTAATAATCAACGTCACGTTTGCGTAGATAGAGTGACATTACTTTCTCCTATATGATGCATATGTTGCAAATATATAAAGTACAAAACTGGAAATCCAATAAGAATACCCACACAGGGAAGAAACACTTTCCACCATTTCAGCTCACCGTTTTGACTGCTAGCAGCTAATTGGTAAAAAAAAACACAAATTATTAAGCCATTCAAAACGTGCCCTCAGAATGTTATAATATAATGTACTGCATCTCTCTCGCCTGCGTTACAATTTCAATAATACCATAGATATCCAAAAATCTACAAGGACTCTTAGCCCCAATAGGAGAAACAGCATTATTATATTATGGCCAGAAATTCATGTGCCATTGCCATCTTCAATGACATTTCTTTCATAATGACAAAATGTTAGAAGCATATTAAGTTTATTGAAAACATTTAATTACCAGTAAATGTTTGAGAATTCTCAGATCCATTAAATATTGGTGAATTTGCCGCTGCTATATCTGCTTTTTCCTTAATTTCTTTTAGAACAGAATCGACATTACTCAGGTAAGAATGACTATTGGTTTCTTCGTCTGATTGTGAGAGTAATACTTCATTAGATGCATTTGGTAAAAGCGACGCCACTTCATCCTCCAAATTAATCAAAATTCCTCTCGAGGGAACTTTAATTACCCGACGAGCATGCAAATCTCCTTCCACATGCAAATGATTTAACCTCTTAAGTTCTGCTACCTGTATATTTCAAATAATCCTCATTTTATATTAAGTAATTATTATTATTATTATTGAGTTCTAGCTTCGAAAAAATTAATATTGTGAGTAACACATGAGCACTGATTTATAACACATACACACATTTTAAGGTCCAGCCAGTACACACTGCGGCAGAAGTGTGAAGTGGTTCATATAAAAAATTGCAGAATTCAGTCAAAAATAAATATGGAGTACGGAACATTTATTTTAACTATTAATTTGTTCTAACACAGACTGAAGTAGAATATGTAACCCTACTTTGTTTGCCAGTCCTTTGAACATGGTCGGTATCGGTACATGTAGGAATATAGGAAACCTAAAACTTCAAAATTTTTGCTAATTATTTATCATATTTACAAATTTTCAGAATTTTCTAATCTGTTCACTTTTTTAAAAATGTGTTCCATAGTCTCATTTGCTTTTGAATCAACTCTGCCCTGCCGCAGAGTGCAATTTAGTCTTAAAAGTTAAAATGCCCGTTAAAATTACCGAAGTATTGTAGAGTAAAGCGATTCCTTGAAGCGTATCAGTTGGAAGAACAACCCGTTCAATAAATTCATCTTCTTTCCGTTGATATCCCACTAGTTCATATCTTGATTTGTCTCCTCGCTTTGTGGCCATAGCATAGTAAAACCAAAATTATCTGCGGCTACCTCCATATGGCGTCTAAAACTGCATATTTAAATATATCAGTAAAATTAAAAAAATTAGGTAAAAATTGAAAGTTTTATACTGAATATTATCAGTATAATAATACTTCAACATTATGAAATGTCATATTCCCAAAATATGTCAATTATAAGAATTCATGTAGATTGTAAGATTAATTACCATTTAAAATCAGTCGTCAGTGAAGTTATCACAAGTGAGGAAAATCTTAACCCCGACAGACTGAGTTGTTGGCTGTCAGTGCTTTAGTTAGTTGTTTCTCTTTTCTTCTGTGAAAGTACTTAAATAAATTACGAAATCAGCTGTATACACACACTGAAAATGAAAAATGATTGTTAATTATTATACAAGGTAAATAGTAATATTATCATTTTATTGTTATCAACGAAGTCATTGTCAAATTGTCAATTCAACCAAGGATTAAGGAAAAATATTTTCACAATAAAAAATACATTATTACGTTTGACATTTAGAGTAGATTAGTTCCAATTCCAAGTCCAAAAATCAGTACAAATTCATGTCCAATTTCCTTTAGCAGTTGACTATTAGGTACTTGATTATTATTGGTATTGATTAGTACTTATACTACTAAATATTGAAATTAACAGAAGAGGAGGTATCACAATTTTTAATGCTAAGCTAAAATGAAGGTACAAAAACCAAAGAGAAAGAGTCACTGTGTAATGTGTAACTTGTACAACTACATTACCTCAATCTGAATCAAATAAACCGGTTAACCAACTCATTTGTAACCTTCTTCTAGTACCATACAGTACGCGCGTGTTGGTGATGAGATGCGTTAACTTTCTACATTTCTACCAAACAAAACTACGAGCGGATCATTGTACCCAGGCTAGGCCCAGGCACTCTGGTAATTATTATAACAATGTGAGTGAATATGAAACTAATTTGATTCCCCTATATTCAGTAAATTCGAGTGAAAATCAGTAAATACCATACGAAATGAATGAAAACAGGAAACAAATAATAAAATATCACATTTGTAAGTATAATATAATATTTTGGTATAAAACAAAAGGTAATAGACAACTACATAACTATTGGTAAGAATTATGCCACATTAAAACAAGACAATAAGCTAGTATTATGTGACCATTGACATTCGCAGCAATGAAAATTCGACAATATTATGTAGCCATCAATAGCAGAATTAAAAGAATAGCAACATTCAGGAATTCTACTGTTTTCTATAATGTGTAAATAGATTTTCCCAATGAATTACTACATTACGATAGGATATAGAATTCTAGAACTAGAAATAATAATAATATGACTACTTCATAAGTAAATTTATACAATGCTGACACAGCATAAATATAAAATTATAATCAAACAAAAATATCTAAACACGAATGTTTACAAGCCACCTCACATCATCAGCATAATACTTTTGGCGTCACGATCTTTGGTGAAGTCGTCTTCTTCTTTCATCATTTTCAAAGCGATTTTAGCAGCAGCAAACTTTGCTCGTGCAATATTGGTTCCAACCCCAAAATAATGTCCATATTCTCCAATTGATATTTTGCACATTTCCCGGCCCCGAGCTCTAATTTTCTTAGATGTACACTTCCTGAAACACAGAACAAAGTAAAGTTCTATTTAGCGGCCTTTTATATTCATTTTAATATAACCCTTGACTTAAACAATATGAAAACTTACTGCAATTCCAATTTGTCTCCAAACTTTTCTTTCAATTCATGAAAAGGAGATTTTGGTACATCTTCAAGAAAAGTATCTGGACAAATTTAATCACAAATTTTTTAAATTCAAACCTTAAAAATAAGTATCAATAATGTATTTTAATATTTAATATATGAAATGCGATGCAATTGAGTTTGGGTAAATCATCACAGCATATGAATTGATTGATGGTTCATCCACCCATCAATATGGATACCACAGAAATATATATACATACTTAATGTAAGCTAGGATATACCTAATTCATTTTGCATAAGCCGAAAATATGTTGACCAAACAGTGTCCAATGATTTATTACTATCCATATAAATAGCACCAGCAACGGCTTCGAATATGTCACCAAGTACTTTAGGAACTTCCATGTGCTAAAAAATTTGAAAAATTATCTATCTCTTTCAGGATGCTTAGTTTTCAGGATTCAGGATAGTTTTTTATCAATGTTTTACCTTAGGACCCCAGCATTCTTCATCGCTTACTAACGTAAACTATCAGGGACATCATTATTATAATCACACAGTTACAATTAAATTAGTAAAATATTTGTCATAGCTGTATGAATATATGAATTAAAACACATGACTCACATGCCCCACTACTTGATGCTCAACGGCTTCTTGATATACTACAAAATTGTCAATCATATCAACCAGAGCTTGTGACATGGAGAGTAAGTGCTTATGAAAACCATAGCGGACAGCTAATGAGGCATAAGTTATGTTATTAATCAAGGCCAAACAAATATCCCGGAGTTGATCTTCTGAAAATTTGCGTTCGGCTGCTGTATGGACATAGTTTGTTATCAGCAAGTCTGTAAAGAAGATGAAATATATACTAAAAATTAAATCTAAAAGATACACACGCCAGAGGAAAGAACCAAAAGGTGGGCTAAAAGTCCAAAATCTAGAAATGCTTGGAAACACTTGGATTTTTAACCTAAAATAGAGTCCCCTAAAAACTCCAGACGCTGGTAGCATTCCGAAAAATTGTTAGCTGGATAAGAAGGATGGGTAAACGCCTCAAGAATCCACTTTTTCTCTACAAACCTGCACAAACAATAGATAAATATAATAACATTACCAATATAATACTGAAAAACTTCTACAGATATTGTGCAGGACGCTAAGAAACTCCTATGACTCTGCAAAATGCAAGTTCGTGTTATGATTTTTTTTCTATTTCAACCAATAGAAATGGATGAAAGCCAACAAAAGGAGCATAATATTTATATCAATAGTTCAAGTTAGGTACGTGTAATTTATCAGTTCTTCAAATTTTTTCAGGCCGGGTAGCAGTCTTTCAATATTTTTTATTTCGTCCGGTGTAGCATCGTTATTGGACGATGCACTGTCATCGATAGCTCTGTTTTCATTTAGATACAAATCATTTCCGTGTAAATCGGGACATTTGAACTCTATCCATTCCAAAAGTTTAAACGCTCCAACTGGACCACATTGGGTAAAGAATGTCCCAACTAATGAATTGACGCCGTTAGCTATAGTTACATCTGATATTTCGGAATGAGTGTAGGTGGAATGCTTAATAACGTATTTTCCTTTGACAGGTGGACTTGATAAGACGTTTGGAGCTTCCCTCAGGACATATCTTTCCAGCTCTTCTCCATTCATTGTCTATACAGAATTACATTGCAAATAGTTACAGTGAATTTCGGAAAGCGTACTGCAGATATTTTACTACATCAAATTGAGATAACTATCCATATTTATATTTCAGATAGAAGATACTAATTTTTTCAATACAGCTGAATTTGATTTGGGTTCTGAGCAGATGTATACATAGGATTGGATAGGCTGAAAAGAAACGAGCCGTGAGTGAGTGAAATGCCCGGGCACAAATTCTGGTGCCCGTGCCTGCCGTGCAACTCTATGAGTGAGCCATGAGTCTACCTTAACTCGATCAATCTTAAAATACTCAAATAACTGAGTGCGTGCATGTGGAGTAGTAGTAGCAAAGACATTAAGAAACAGACTAATATAAACACTTACACAATAATTTAGGTAGAGAAATATAAATAAATGATTTTCTTGTCTTATATAAATCTTGTCTTATTTATTAATGTAGATTAAGAGTTTGTAATTATTTGTAGCACTTTTTCTATTTTCATTAATAATAATGTTTTTGATATAACTGAGATACGACTGATGGACTATGATACTACGACTTAATTTATACCAAACATAGCAAACAAAATGCACTTACGAAAATTGTTTTTAGGATTTTATCATACACTCCTAAGTGCACCTTCGCATCAGCAGCAATTTCGGCCACGCCATCTTGTAACTTGACTCCAGGAGGTAACCAAGTGTCATTTGGATAGAAATAACTACCACTCAAAATGCCAGCAATATTACGTTTCTTGACCGTGGCACACATTGCCTGAATGCTGAGTAATTTATTTCTAAGTTGGCACATTAAGGGTTCATTCCATTTAGGAAAGTTAGAAAAACAATAAGCGGAAACTGCATAGTTGAGAAACGACATGCCAATGACCCTATAGTCATTATTCGATATTCCTTCATTAGATTTTGAGACTGAAATGGACTATAAGAAAATGTTGCAACATTAGAAACTTATATGATTACTAATTAATAATTATGATACATGTATTTATTTAATTTAGTTCAATAACATGTTGTACATCGTACAGTATACTTACTTCCATTATTGCTAACAGAGAAGGACCCCGATTCTCTTCCAAATTGATAGAAATTTCCACTTTTGGCAAATTGACGTCATTAGGATCTATCAGGACTGTAATAAAATAATTTACCAGAGTGCTTACATTAATAATAAATGCATTTGAAATACATTTAAAGCATTCCGTATATTATTATTATTATACCGTTATTATACCGTGATAGGGGAGTTAATAGCACATTAATTACAATCAAAGTCGTCTGCTATACAATTAGCTAAATGATTTTTGAATTTTAGTAACTTGCCCATTTTGCAGGAAGGGGAAAGTTCACTTGCGTCCTCATATTCAATGTCGTTAGCGATTGTCAATTTTTTTGCTGCATGTTGAATGGACACTGCTTCATGGAATAACTTTATGTCTTTACTAGTTATTTTATTCGGATGTATGAATTCATAATGAAGTTCACGATTTTCCAAGTTTTGTGGATCCTGAATTGGTTTATTGATCACTTTAATTCGGCTTCGCATTTCAAGTCTCGCTTTTCGCCTCTCCTCCTCTTCCTTTCTCTGTTTTTCGTGCGTACGCGTTAGTGCTAGAATTTCTTTATCAGTGTCACTATATTCATTGATTAGTGCACCTGCCCACCCACACGATCTTCCTATATCGTCCATAATTTCTTTTGCCAGCAGCAATCGACTTAGTCTGTGAAGTATGCTTGGAAGCAGTTTCAGCTGAACAATAAAAGAGGCAGGAACAGCAACAATGAAACACAGTTCAGGAACAAGATATACGGGGAATTCATCTTCTTTGGCATATTTTTTCAACAGATAATTAAGTTGCTTTTGTCCCACTCCAATGCCAGCTATCTTGCATTTAAGCATAGGTTGACTGACGTCTTCAATGTTTACATTAAACTGCCCTTTCATGAACTGCTTATAGTTCGTATAATATCCTCCTTGAAACTGAGACATGGGGCTCATATTGTGTGCCACTGAATCAACGATGTATAGCTATAAAGTAATAAGTCATTTTAATACAATCTGTAAAAGTTTAGTTGTGCATATTAATTTTAATAAACTATTGAAAGGTTAATGGAAAGCAGGAAAGGTTAATTTTCTTTCAGCGTTCATAGAATTGCATTGCATTTCTCATTTCCCACATAAAAATATGATTCAACTTTCACCAAAGTGAAAGTTCTCACTGTAAGGTCGACTTTGTCGAGTTTCACCTTTCACACATTACTAGAGGCCGTTTGCAAGGTAAACCAATAATCTTTGAAACTGCTGTGCGACACTATACTGTCCCATCCCTTTCTCTTTCTCTCACTTCAATCTATTTGAGTAGGGAAATTTCCCTACGAGGAAATAATCATTTTGGATAAGAGTTCTGTAAATTCATTCCCTACTTAATTCTTTTCAAAAACGATTTCGTGTATTTAATATTATCTTTTCAAAAATCGTCCTTCCAAGTAATACCCTAGACAGAAACCTCTACTTTCAGAATATAATTGTCTCAAATCTCTAACCCGTGACCTCGTGAGTCACCACTCTTAAGACATTCATGAGATACTCCCATAGTTTATGATGCGTGGAAAGAGATGTGTTATGAACACAGATAAAGAAATTTTCCAGATAAGTATTATAAGTATATCGTTTAAAAGAGTTTGCTTACTGGCCGAGGTTTATTCTGGTACCAAGGAGTAATAATGCGACCTTTATATTGACGGTCGTAATCCGCAGATGGTTTTTGTTTTTTTGCAGGAGTTTGGTAATAGTCATCATGTTTGTTTCTCCGTGGACGTTTCATGTTCTGACAGGAAAATACACTGTCCAAATTCAAATCACTTTCACCAAAAGATATTCTCCACTCTCCTTTCACTGTGAAAAAATAGTTTTGATTTAATGTTGCTTAAGTTGGAAGCCCGAAGATGAAAACTTTCAAAACATTCCGAACATGGTGCCCCATCACCCATTATTTTGGCGAAAGTTGCATAGGTTTCAGCACATGTGCTTTAGGCGACCATACCATAGCTAATTATTCGATACCCAGAGTTCGATACCTTATATACAATTTTTTTTTATATTTTGGAGACATCCTGTTGCAAAAATGGATAATACGCCCTGGCCTGGCATTTCATAAAATTGGTCAAATGACCTGCTGCACTATTTTAACAAAACAAGCAGTTTGGATGCGGGACGTATTCATTCATTATTAATTGCCGACTTTAATTTACTTTACACATTTTTACATGTAAGAGACAAACCAAATTAAATTACAATATACTAACAAAATCGAAAATTAGTTCCTAATATTAACTAAAACACAAAGAAACGAAGAATTCGAACCTTGACAAAGTAGAACTATGTAATATTTCTGCTCTCTTTTATGCCGAAATAACGGATGTTGCACACCTAAAATATTCTTGAAGATATCTTGAAACTGTTGTATTTGTTTAAGCAAATTACTATTTATAGTCACCATATTTTTAACATGGTGTAAGGACACATCAAGGTTACCGAAGGCGCCATAAAGTGGAAAATTGCCAATCTGAATAAAAAAGATTATTATTATTGATTATTTAGAAATGTTCAATCTTTTCATTTTTATAATGATCATATAAATAAGCAAACAACAAATATATCACATTTTTTAGAAGATGTTCTTTAATATCTTTTTTACTCACATTAGGGATCTCCTCACAGCTTAAGAGGCCAAAAGAATAGTTGCTTTCATCCAAGTTATACAATACATCTGGGGGAATACATTCCCCATGGTTGTTTGTTTGGACGTAAACACGGGAAATATAGTATTTTCCACCAATTTGGATATGATCATCTGCTCCAAAGAGTTTTTTGCACATCTAAAATGATCATAGTTTCCGATTTAATCATTAATATTACGATCAATTACATTTTGATTACAATAAAACATGAATCCATTATTACTTTTTTGCTGTACCACTCCGGTCTTTTAACAGGTTTTTCGACTATCTCTCCTTCTTCCTTTTCCATTTCACCATCTTCCGGTTTGGAGAAAGGAGTAAGTATATTAAAAAATGCTTCCACTTTTGCTGGAAATGTTGGGTGCACAGGAATTAATTTTTCATCTAAAATTCCGGCTTCATACAAACGTTTGGCCCCCTCTAAAAATGCAGCTTGTCTTGCCAACTCCTTATTACACATGGGAAGCCCCTATTATAAAAAAAGTAATCAGTTTTTACGGTTGTCGCAAACCACATGAAATAATGTTCTGCCAAAATATGGGCATAAAATACCCGTGGCCAACCCCGGCATACGTGAATTCGCTTTACGTTACTGGTACTACTGCCCCCAACCCCAACTCACTGAATGTTTAGCTAGATAAACGCGTTTAGTTCATTTTTTATAATAAATGCTTACGGGAATAGCTCCTTTCACAGCACTGTTCATTGGCAATTTCAGAAATGCTTGATACTTGCCGTTAGGAAGCTCTTGAAACCATGAAACGGTATTTAATGTAGACACACCATCACATGGAAGAATCATACAATACCTGAGAACAGATAATATTTCATAATAATATTAAATATTATTTAATATTACAAACATTTACAATAAACCAATAATTATGAAAAGCAGGAAGAGTGTGAAGGTAGATATTTGAGTCAAAGGTTGACATAAGAATTCAGACTTTGGTCTTCAGTTGATGATGTTACTCTTACTTGGGAAAATATTCAATGGACACTTGGCCACTGCTAAGTCAAAGTGAAATATATATATCATACCTGTCTATGACTTCCAAGGAAGAGTCCATTGTGATTCTAGGACTATCTGGGGTACCACCTGGGCACAGAGGAGGAATTTCGTCAACATGGAATGCGGTTTTTGGGGTTGATTCAGAATCCACTTTCATAACTTGCTTCTGAAGATAATCAACTAAATATAATTGAATTTGCTTAAATGTATCGATCTTTTGTATCTCTTTTAAGTAGTTATCGGGTTTTAAAAATATTTTGAACATTGCATCCTTTTTCCGTGCTCGACCCATGGACTGTATGTACGAAGTATATGTTGGTATGGGGTCAAATCTAACTACTAAATTACAGCTAGGAACATCTATTCCTTCTTCGAGTACGCTAGTGGCAGTCAAAATATTAAATGACTTGTTTCGAAATCTGCAATTAAATAAAACTTTTTAATTTATATTAATTCCTGGATTTTTCTTGTCTCAATTTTAGTAGTTTATTTTTTCAAATCATTGCAAAGGCCACTAACTTATTTATAGTCTCTGTTTGTTTCTTGGCGTAAATCCGACTTTCCACTGTCTCGAACGGGCATCGACTGGTGCCAACGACAAAATTTGCCCGAATGAATGAATAAAAATTGGAAGGTCCTGAATCCTTAGCGGCCAGATCCTATTGGTATAAAAATTAGATTTTGTTTAATTCACACATGAGATATTTTAGACAGAAGAACAATATTGCCAACAGTGCTGAGTCGGTAAGAAATGCATACTGAATAGTGGCTGACCCAATTCAGTAATGATATGACTGATTAATG
Organism: Tomocerus maximus; assembly: GCA_019776445.1. Lineage (NCBI taxonomy): Eukaryota > Metazoa > Arthropoda > Collembola > Entomobryomorpha > Tomoceridae > Tomocerus > Tomocerus maximus. The sequence goes on along the minus strand of JABASH010002745.1, from coordinate 2,205 downwards.
AAATTGGTGACATTAGTAATGCCAGCAATACGAATGACAACATAATCATTTTCATATACTTGGTAATGTCCTGGCCAACTGACCAATGTTTCACAAAACCAAATCTCTTCTTGATTACTATACTCATACGATTACTAAAAGACACCTTTTCAGATAATTATTTGTACCTTAAGATACCAGGCTAAAACTTGGGCTGTGGCTCTACGATCCACGAAAATCAATCCACATAGACTTTTATCATCCTTGATGTTTTCCCCTTCTCCTTCAGGGAGTTCAGCGTCCCTATTTGGGTACAAAAAATCGAATTTAAAATTTTAAAATTAGTTATTCCCCGCATGGATATGGATATACAAAAATAGAATAGAAGGATTATAAAACCGAAATTGGCAGATGATTTTCAGGAGTTCTCTTAATTTCGGAGAAATATAGTGTAGAACTCTGTCGCTTTCGCTATGACCAGCCATCATGTCAATAAGAATGGTTCTAAAAAGTATATATACACAATCTATAAATAAATGCAATTATCTGAATAGTGAATATGCATATATTTTTTTTAAAAGTAATGAGAATTATTAATCGTCGTTACTTCATTTTCAGAAGAAAGGTTTTCACAGTTTGATACCACTGTTTTATTGCACCGGAATTTAAATCCATTAAACTGAATTCAATGAATGCTAATCTCAAATTGATGGCAATGACGGCGCAGTATGGACCTAATAGTACAAATAAAAATAACAGAATAGGTATGAAATGTTTTTGGTACAAGGTAGTAAACAAGTTTTTTAAAAGTACCAAGTTCTTCATAAGTATGACGAACATCATCGACAGCAGTTTTTAAGTCTCCGGGGCTAGGACTTTTAAACGTTAGATACAGATTGTTAGAATTTCTTAGGGTCGAATGAATTCCTTCAATAGGAACTTTAGCCAAAGCCATTTTTTGTTTTTTCTTTTCGTTACGAAATACTTGAAGACGTTTTGAGACATCCTCAATTTCTGCAAGTAGGTCTGGTGGGTACCAGTCAAATTGTTTTTGATTATGGACAAGAACTGGGTCTACTTTTGCATTTGTAGAATTTCTATTTAAATATGAAAAGTTGCACTGTATTCGGACATTCCAATCATCAACCAATATTTATTACATAAGTATATTCAGTCAATGTTAAAACGTTTTGCTCAGTTTGAAAATAATGTAACGTACCGCATAACTTCTTCGTAATCTTTGTAGGTAACAGCAGTAGAATCCATAATTTCTTCTAGATCAGTGACTCGGTTGGCTACCTCGGATGGCTTACAGTTTCCCTTTATGATGGTCGCGGACAATCCTAATATCCTTGGTAAAGGATAATTTTCATCTGCATTTTTCGTACGATGATATTCTCGCATAATCTAAAAAAACATTAATGAAAAAGTATCTGGTGAGAAAGGTTTAGGCAGCCAAACGAGATGGTCCTATTCTGTCATTGTATTTAGATAAGTTAAGATGGTTTCTATTTGTACCTGATTCATTGGATGCTCCTTAACAGCATGATGGCATTCATCAAACACTATCAAGGCAACCTGGCGAAACTGAATATAACCATGTCGAATCAAGTTCAGAAATATCTGCGCTGTCATTGCCATAATCTGTAAAATTCGACCAAAGGTATTAAATATATATATGCAACAGTTTGTATTGAAACTCGGTTTGTTCTAAAACACACTGGTGTGTATGAAAACTCATGATTATGATTTTCAAATGCATACCAAATTAAATATGGCCCTTTTCCGATAGAATCCAATGTGCAGATTTTCATAAAAATAGTTTAGTTTACCTATCATAAAACTGAGATATTTACAATTTAAACCAGAAAATCCACGAAATCTGATGCTAATGTTATTCTAATACACTCTTTGGGTGTTTATAAATATTTTTTTAAGATTCTGCACGTTGAATTCTATTGGAAAACGGTTTCACTGAACCATATTCAACAAATATTGTCAATTTGGTACATTTGAAAATCATGAGTTTTCATACACACTGGTGTTTTAGTACAAACCTAGTTTCAATATAAACTGTAACATATATATGTTACAGTCGGTTTGGAGTAATTCCATGCAAACCTGGGCAGAGGAGTGCAGGGAAAATTGCCAGATATAGTTCAAACTCCTTTTAGGTATTGCGCTAGGTACAAGAGTAAAAAATATCACAATAAGAGGACCAACAAT
>JABASH010002744.1:0-18936 GCA_019776445.1 Tomocerus maximus | reverse complement strand
ATGGTGTATATATAATGGTTTCCGGCATTTGTTGACACCCAAAACACATCGCAATACATTCTTCTTTGATTTCTCTGTGCATAAGTCCTCTTTCTGATTTCATTAGTCCTCTCGCTGAAATCGGGACGAGTCCGGGAGGATCTGGGAAGAGCTCCTGCCCATCACTGGCCCGAGCTAATGAACAGTGGTGGTTACTGAATTCAATTGACCAGCTGATCCGTCGCCGGTCCAAACAATCGCGGCGGCGACGTCTTATGCTCATGCGTATTGTTATTATTCCCAATTGCGTATTATTATTGTTGTCGTAGTCATCGTCGTGTCGTTTTGTTCACCTGAAGAACGTTTAGAAATGAAATGAGTCTGCACTTCGTATATTTATTAGTTACTCCAACTTTTTAAAGAGCTCATTCTGCTCAAAGTTTTGGAAGCTAAAAGAACATAGTATTTCATCGTTCATTGTTGGACAACCAAAAACAACTGAAAGAAGACCAAAGACAAAGAAAATATAAGCTTACAACTAAAAATATTTCAGGTTAGTAATACTAGTTGGTAATTGCTAATGGTCGTAGTCAGTAGTCGTAGTTGTTCAGAGTTGATATAGTTCATTGTTCATATCTCATTAAATATTGAAAGGTTGAATGTTGAATGTGAAAGGTTTTCCAATCACCAGTTTCTCTAGTCAGGCACCTGACTTATATAAAAGTAAACAGTTTGTCATAAACAGTAAAAGTAAACAGTTTCTCACAAATAAAACGACAAGTCGGTTCGATTCGAATTCTTCCGATTGTCAATTGTGTTTGTTTTTAAATTCTAAAACTTTAAACATTTTGTTTTTGGGATTAAAATATTTTTTGTGTTTATATATAAATTTTTGTCTACATCTTAATTATTAGCAGCAGTCTAATGGATTTCGGAGTCTGGGGAAACTCAAACGGAAACATGGATCAAGCTAATTCACAGCAACAGCAGCCCGAGAACCAGTCGTCTTCGTCAAACACCAATCCAAGTAAAGGAAACTCTAATGGAGCTGGAAGCAATGGAAATGATAACAGTGGAGTTGTTCTGATGCATCATATGGAACACCCAGGGGTGGTGTGTGACATTTGTGACACTACAGTCTGTGGTTTCAGATACAAATGTATGCAGTGCCCAGATTTTGATTTGTGTCATTTCTGTGAAAGAAAAGGTACGTAAAATTATAATTTAATTATAACTAATTTTGATCAACTATTAATTATTAAAATTAATTGAATTTTATTGATGATTTAAAAATGTGTAGGTCACCACGCGGGGCATATAATGATGAGAATTTCTTTTCCGGAACAGGCATCCGATGCCATTCGTGTAAGTTTTTTATTTATGACTTAAATAATGTGTCCCGAACAAACAGATTAGTTTCTATATCGAATTCCTTGTTCCTTCCAATAATAAGTTTCTTTAGGATTCACTCTCACTCCAGGAGGTGAACGTCTTTTTCATTTTTTTGGCATTTGAGATTTGTGATTTGGGTGCTGGCAGAGGCAGAACATTAAAATGAACTAATTGTAGCTGTGATGAAGCAAAACTACGTTATGCATTTATGTTTCCCAGTTTTAATATATTACTATAATTTTTAGCGTTATATAAACAACAGTGGAGATTCCCCATCTTCTCATCCTCATAGACCAACGCCATTTTGCGGTACATCACCAAAAGATTGGAATCCACATGCATTTCCAACTTTTGGACATAAACGCGGTGACAGACATTCTTCACGTCATCATGGGCGCGGGGGCCGGGATTCCAGCCCTGAAAATCAGACGGATGATTCACCGGGGAGAGGCAATGGTAATGGCTGTCCATATCAAATGAGCAAGAAAGGTTTTCAGAAATGGACAAAGTATATGAAAAAGGCAGCGCACCATCATCGTCGATCTGCTGAAGCATATGCTCAGTCAGCTTCTCGAGCAAATTCTGGTAATCAGGCACAGGCACCTGAATCAGCCCAAACAGCAGCACCGAATTCATTTGATTATACTTTTGCTGCTTCTCAAATACAAGAATTTTTGAATGCTTGGGGTAAGTGACATTTATATTTCCGCGGCCTTGGCCTTATTAATTAGAGTGTGTTTGTTGATGGGATTTAGGCGCTTTTTACTTTTACTATACTATTTGACGTGTTATAATAATAAATTGTGTAACAATAGGTGTACCAATCGATGTCGTTGAACTGTACGACGAATACGGTACTCGCTCTCAAATGCCCCAGTCCGCCTCAAATGGGGAAAATAATGCCAATAAGAATTCAAATGGCGATCAAAGCCATAGCGCAACTGCTGCTGAAAAGCAATCCCCTGATACGTTGGTGGAAAAGCAAACATCAACTTCGGTAGAAGCACAAGTTCCTGTTACTTCGGTAAGTCAAGGTCTACTGTCTGATCAACTCAGGCAACTGAACATTGGCAATCACGGCGATAGTGCAATTATCGATACTAATCGCCCTGTGACATCTACTGCTGTGCCAGCTGCATCTGCTCCATCAATGGATGTAGATGGAGAAGCAGGGTGGACTTTAATTGACAAAGTATGCATTAATGGTTATTAAAATTCGAAAGAATGATCTTATTTACATTAATCTTAATTTTTTGATGGTTTCCAATCTATTATTTAAATTAAATGACAATGTGTTTCTTGATTTTGTAGGTTCCCGAAAATTCAGTAGCTCCTGTGAGTGCTGAAAATAGTTTGGCAGAAGAATTAAGAAACACCGGGAGAGTTACGTTTGAGCTTCCCAAGTCTGATGCTGCATCGTTGCCAAGTGCTACTGTTAATGAAACAAATCAACCTGAATCACTTGTGATTGGGAACCCACTGTCGTCCAACTTTGCTAACCCAATTCAGGAACCTATGGGGACAACCAGCTCAACCCCAGCTGCAGTGCCCGTCAATACATTGCCAATGTATCCGGTTCTGAACGCCATGCAAAACCCACAGTTTCAACAAATGATGCAAGGTGTGACAAATGCTGTTGGATCGGCAATTCGAAACATTCCCTTGGTTCCAATGGGAATGGGTGGTTTTCCTCGACCACAACAACCAAACTCATCTCCAGCTCCATCAATCCCCAGAAGCGAGGAGTCTGGAAATTCTATCCCAGAATTGGACGCTAACTGCGTAACAACATTGAATCAGCTGTTGAGTATGGGGTTTTCAAACCATGATGGTTGGTTAGCAAGACTTGTTGTGGCCAAGAAAGGTGACTTGGAAGCTGTGTTAAACGCTCTTTTCCCTGGAGGAGCTCCGTAATAAAATATCGTTTTCGCATATGTTATAGTATCGATTCGTTAGTAGCCGTTTAAAAATGTAAAACATGATAATTTTTGAGCATTTAAATAATTGGTAGTGACTTACAAATAGAACACAGAAATCAATCATCACTGTTTAATAAGCGTTGCTCTTGGTCATCAAAATAGTAAATTAATCGTAAATATCTGAGAATTTGCACTTCCTGTTTCATAATTAATTATTAATTTAATGTAATACTTTGCATTTCTTTTACACACATTGTCAAAGTCTGCCACCTACTATTAGATTGTTACAAGTGGACAAGTGGACGTGATTGTCAGTACCTATGGAAGATGTTAAGGTTAAGTGGACTACATGTACTATAATAGTTCATGATTTGATTAGAAAAGGTTTGCATTGTAATCCTGATTTTCATTTAATATTTTTATTTAAGTTCCTCTTTTTTCCAGTTTGTGCCTAGTAGATGTTATGATAACAAATAATTGATTAAATGTTAGCAAATTCATGGTGTCGGTCATTCATTACTATTAATTTCATGTGGGCATTTGTAATAATAATAATCATAAATGTAATATTTAAACAATTAAAAATGATATGGAATTACTGTATCGCAAATTGGTTTCTGATATTTATTTATTTAGTTTTAGTTTGGTTTACCCATTCAAAGCAAACTTCGGCAGCAAAGCTATACTTTTACACGCTGTCCGATACTGACTCCTAAGAGAGATTGAGTTTTCATGTCAATATAATTTTCAATATCATTATTATTAGTATTAAACAGTTAAATGTATCAGCTGGTATTGGAAATCCTTTAGGAGTAGGTCCTCTTATAGGAATGATTCCCGTGAATTAGGAGTCCTTTCATGTAATAACCGTTATGTAATCTTTATTTTCTTAGCGCGACTTGTCTGGGTTAGCATGGTGCCTAAACATTTCGAAACTGTACATGTACTGGGGGCTCTAGTAATATAATAGGTATGGTATAGTGATAATAGCCGTAATCGCTATTGGACATCGTTCATCTTCATATGCCATTCGTTGAAGAGAACAGTATAGAGGTTGTGTAGAAGTTGTAGATTGCGTTCATTCAAACGGCGAACAATGCAATGGCTTGAATCGTCAATTGACAGCGCCTCTGTCACTACACGACTGCAAATATGTAACACACAGATGCTGTAAAGATGATTGTTGTTTCTATATAACATTCGCCATGGGTTAACTTAGCCAACAATTTACATATTTACCTATAGGTATGCAGTGGGCGCAGTTTAGTCATTAGCAAATCATTAGTTTTTATACGTTACAGAGAAGGGAGAGGTTAAAATTCATTCATTATTCATCTCCGGTGTATCTTCACGTATTACTCACTAATTCCTATTATATAATACTTACTTTATTGATTTATTTGGATATCTGCTGAGATCATGAAATGTTCCCCCTATTCTCTTGATATATTTGTGCGAAGGGCTAGGTGTGCTCTGTGTCGCGTAATTTCAAGCATCATATTTATCATAGTTCATTATTCCTTAAATGGATTAACAATAAATCTCAAACTCCCAACTAAGTAACATACAGCTCAATAAGGTTTTGAATGAGGAATAAAATTCCTGTGCACATTAGAGACAGAAAGTAAAGAAGCCAATCTACTCTGTTAGTAAATCAAAATCAAAACAATCAAAGAATAAAATAAACATTGACATACTACTTTGCAAAATGCACAAGTACCCACTGCATAAATTCGCATAGGTATATATTTTAATATACAATTTTCCCTTTGATGCATGCTTGCAGCATGGTGGTAAGGTACTAACAGTTACAGAGTACCTCACAGAAATCTTTCTACAGATAATAGCAAGAATTTTACCTAAACAATATTTGCATATCACAACGGCAAATTGTAGCAAGTATTGTAATGTTCATTCGTTATATTTATATAGTATAGCATAATACTGTACACCAGATCAGAGAAGATGCCATATTATTACTAGTTGTACTTATAAATAGACTCTATATTACATAGTTGTTTAATATGTATGCTTAGGTATTGGTGTATGTGTGTTTGTAGTGTAGACGTAATATTTAAGACTCAATTAAGAGTCAAGACCTTTAAACGCTATAAGAGTGACAATTACCGGTACTAGGCTTGTAGTATTGTTTGACTATGTTAATGTAATACAAGCAGATGTGTACGCAATAAATGCTCATTAGAATGGCTCTTAGAGCTGGTTATGAGATGCAAGCTTAATGCCATGTTATTGTACCAGCATTGCATTGATAACAACAATGAAGTTTGGTAAGCAGGTACATATAGGATTATTGTTTATCATTGTCAGGTATACTTATTAGTATTGGGACAAGAGCTAGAGAGATTACTTTCAATCTCAGTCATGTTCTCTCTTAGCGCAACGTAAGTTGTCCCTAAAATTTCATGTCAAAGAGTCACACATCACTTGGAATGTCCTTGTATTGTTATTAAAATAATAAGATTTTGCTAGGTAAAAGAAGATCTTCCTGTTCATCATCACGTTTTGATCAAGAATGAGCGTCCCTGTTTAGTAAACGTTTCAATATTTTCCTAATATTGTGTGAGACAATGGGTGTAAAAATCAATAGCACTTTAATTTGGGTTTTGGAGTTACTGCTATCTCTAGTAGTGTTGGTGTTATTTATAGCAGTTGTAGTGCCCGTGCTAATAATCATATTTGTTCCATTGTATTTGTGGAGAGGGACTTTGATAGTATATGTCAGATACTTTCGCAAAGATATAGTGAGAATTTTAGATGGAAAAAATCCAGTTCTTGCCGTAGACGATACTTATGGCCGCCCTTTATGTACAATTGTTGGAATGGGAGCATTTGATGGTGCAGATGTGGATAACTGTGTTCAGTTTGTAGAAAATGTTGTAAACGCAGTTGATCCTATAACGAAAACTTTCGTTCATCCTGAAGCCCACCAATATTTCGAGGAGTGGTTAGGTTTCTTTTGGTGGAAGTGGGAAGAAAAATTTGATATCCAAGATCATGTTAAGGTTTGGGAAGAAAGTAACCAAAATTTAGTATCTGAAGCGGATTTTATGCAAATCATCGGTGTTTTGGAAGCCAAGCCGTTTACCAAGAAGCAGAGTCCTTGGGATGTGACTTTAGTAAAAAATTTAATGTTAGAGAGGGTTCCTTCGCCAGAAAGACCAAAAACGGCTGTAGTATTCAGGGTACGGGTGCCAAAAATTGAAACAAATATCGTCTCTATCAATAATGTCCTCATTCATAAGCACATTTTCTTTATCTTACACTTTGCAGTTTCAACATGGGTTTGCAGATGGTATAGCTATGATGCAAGTCTTTATGAAGTGTGTGTTTGCCGATTCGTTCTCAAAAGTTGCTCGACCAGCTTATGTTGAAAGAAATTCATGTCAAAAGAGACTGCATAAGATATTGGCAGGATTGCAGCTTCCATATGAATTTTTCAAGCAAGGTATTGCAGCATACGATGTTAATGATTGGCATCTACCTGAGAGCAAATTAAGCAGAAAGATATACAAAGCTTGGAGCAGTCGTATTCCTGTATCTACTATAAAAGAAATCAAAACCAAATACAATGTAGGCTTTACAGCTGGTAAACTAAAAATAAATACTAAACAATGAAAGAATAAAATAAACATTAAACATACATGCACAAGTACCCACTGCATGATTAAATTCGCATAGGTATATATTTTAATACATACATTGTTTATAGTTTTAATAGCGGTTATTTCTGGGGCTTTAAGAAATATGATGCTAAAATATAACGTAAATATTCCTCGAAAAATGCATGCTATTCTTCCATTGCCTTGGCCGAAACATCCTCCCCGGTTTTGCAATCATTGGTAAGAATATCAAAGATACATTCAGAAATAGCACTAATATATTTTGATGTTTATATTATACCTATACAATCCATGTGTCCTTGGACATATTCCGTTCTAGCAAGCAATCAACAAATTCAAATTATGTACATGTATTTCAATGCTAATTAATTATGACCTTTTAATTTCCAAGTATGATTTATTCATTTTTCAGGAGCTATGGATTTTTAGAACTCCCTGTGGGCACTCCAGACGGGAGGGGTAGATTAAGGAAGATTCATAAGTATATCGAAACAATGAAACGATCTATTACTCCAGCCGTTAATTTTTTTGTGTTGTCTTTTTTTAACCTTTTGCCAATATGGCTAATAAAACGATGCACTGCAACTAACTATCTGCCCACAGTAATCTTATCTAACTTCCCAGGTAAGAACTCCGAATAACGATCGATAAATCATTAGCATTCTAGTTGCACTAAATTTGGGATATTTTCCTGCAATATTCTGCTTTGCAATTTCATTTCATAATGAGTGCAAACTTAAATGGAATTTCAAACTTTGGAATTTATAGGATAATATTTTTTGAACACCGAGTTTTACGAACTACTATGAAATGTGGAATAATTTGTTGAATGAAAGTACTATTTTCAACAAATAATTGAATTTTTCTTTTGAAATATGAATTAAAACTTTATGATCAACTTTCACCAAAAGAAAGCAGTGAAAGCAATATGCGCGGCTTAGTTAGTTAGGTTCATTGTAAGGTTTCATTTGTTTGGTGAAAGTTTTTCCTATATGTATATGGAAGACTGTATATGGAAGACCCATCAGGGTGCTATGCTAATCACCCGTGTATTTGAATGTTATTGTTACCGAGAAATCGTTAGGGAAAGTTTCGTATAAAATTTGATTTGGAGCTTGATGAGATAAGATTGAAGAAAGAGGTTTGAAAACTATTTCATGAAGACATTTGTAGTACTATAATTTTTGTGTATTAATAGGACCACCTGCAGATAGTCATGGAGTGGGAGGGTTTCCCTTGGTGGATTCAATGTTTACTGGTGGTCCTCTGCGTGGAAACATCGGTAAGTTTTTATTGTTCATTGAATAATTGCCTCCGAATTTACATTCTTCTCATTTTACAATTTACAAGTCATCCAAAATTGCAGTATAGTACGGGGGACTAGAAACCGTTCATATGACTTTCACTACGCAAATGATATTTCTCTTATGAAGCCTAAACTACTTATAAAACTTTTACATCTGAAAGCTATGACATGGTGAAAGTCAAATGAACAACTTTTAGGGCCCTAACTGCATGGTTTAAATGTTCGGACTGTTTTTCACTCAATACACGTAAATTAGTACTAAAACTTTCACTGTACACACCTGTGCGATTATTTCCCACAACTGTACTAGCTTTAAATTAATTATACTTGATTTACTGATTTTACGATTTCGTGGTATTTATATTTTACAGGTATCAGTATTTGCATTCTTAGCTACGATGGAGCTCTGCGAATAGTGATTGGAGTGGATTCTTCCATTTTTACCTCACAAGAAATGGCAGATGAGTTGATTTATGTTATCGAACAGGAATTTTCGCGTCTTCGTGAAATGGATGCAGTAGAAGTTTAGATATCGAATGCGAACATTGCAATGTCAGTATTAATTAGCTCAAATGAGGCAAAAACTTTAAGTTTCCTTATTTCTGTTATTTAAATAGCCTACAAAATCAACTGTGATTCAAAGTTATTCTACAAAAAAAATACTTCACATCTCTTCATTTCCTTCAGATTACCTCTGTACAGGCACAAAAGAGCAAGACAGAGACTGTATCTTCTCTACTCGTCTTATAAGTGTAGATATAAAAGAATATCGTAATCTAATGCTTTGCAGTTAAGTCTTGTAATGGTGCAAAAATCCGTATCGTGGCGAACACAATTTAATTTTTTGTAAAATATAATAAAAATCTGACTAGAACAGTTCACTTCTATTTGAATAGCATTCTCCCCATGTATAAATACATGGAATTGTTCCTATAATCCATCCAAAATCTTGTCCAGCTTATCGCATAGTGTTGTTCTGGCTTTATACAATACCTATACACTCAATTTTGCTTTACGCTATATACACCTATTCATTTTCATTACATTACGCAATTGCAACTTGCAACACATTATCACATTAGCAATTATCTCACATTCCCCTCTTGTGCTTCGCAGTTGGTATTTGTTTAATATCTGTATTGGTAAATACTACAATCATATCATTTATCATGATATACAATTTTGTGGCATTTTCATATACATATAAGTACTACCATATCTTCCATACATTTGCATCTGTGTATTTGCTAGCACAAATGATAAGACAATTCAAAGATACAAAACATTTTCAAATGTCAGGGTGCTTGCATTGCACGCAAGATTTTAAAAGTATGCAAACCACCTTTTGGACTGCAAAATACAATCGATGGCAATTATGAATTTATGGGAAAAGGTCTTCTGATTTTCCTTTAATATTATTTAATAGTGGCTAATTTGAGGAGCAAGAGTTAAGGAGATACTAGATGACCCTGGTAATACTGCTGTTTTGTTGTAGATATGTAAGAAGTATTTTATCTAATTAATATATGTACAGTGTAAGCAATACCATAGTAGTAGTTGCTTATGTATTTATATGAATTTTATGTCCAGGCAAGCTACCTTTATTTTCAAGATGAGCTGAAAGGTACCTGAAGACTGGATGAGTAAAAGGAAAATTCTACAATTATCCAATCCAGAAGACCTGCTCCCGTAAAGCTATATTTTACATGTCTTTAGCTATAAGTATATGGTATAAGAGCTTGCCTGTATCTGTATTCCTGTTTGCGTGTTGCAAGGTGATAGTGCATAGTGGAGTGGTAGTAGTAGTAAGTTGCAAAGAATGTCTAGTGTACTACTCTTCTTTTGCAATAAGCTCTCATAATATGATGTTGTAAGCTTTTGCACACTGGAATGAAAAAAGTTTGAAGCGCACAGGGACTGGAATTGGATTGGACTGGAGAACTGGAGCACATATCATAAATAGACAGTACTACATCGAGACCGACTACATGTACATGATGTACAGCACAGTAGTAAAACTATGCCACAAAATACATACATACTGATACAACCATACTAGTATAATTATGGCTTAAAGGCTTAAACTAACAAAACAAGCACTAAAAAGCAATTCAAAGCAAACGCTTTTGCACTACACTATACACTGTCAGTCACTCTCAGTTGTCTCAGTCTCAGTCAGGTGAATGGATAAGTTGCGTGGAGTGGAATATCTTGCGTTATAACACAACACCTAAACTAAATTATAGCTAACTATTGATTAACGCTGTAAACCAAAAGAGTTTAAGTTGTTAAAAACATTCTCATCTTTAACATTTTCTTGGCATTCGTGTTAATTGAGTGATTGTTACTTTTACTGTGGTATTGTTACCTCAAAATTATCTGTCAGCTGTTGACTGTTAGAAGAATTTGGGCATTATACTACACGTACACAATATTTCTTTTATTATAACGTGGTAAGTGATAAAGACGATTACCTTACGATTAAATAATTTTCTCAATATAACATTTAAAATCCATTTCTCAAACTCACTGTCAAACAAAACTAAATTGGGAACCTTTAGCCTTCGATTTCGACTTCGGTGTACCAGTACTATCTTAATTTATTCTTATCGGGATTTTCAAGGTCGGCCAGTTTTGATGTTTCATATATAGTTATACGATGCCATGCTATATACATGCAAAAAAACTTGATTGAAGTATTAGGCAAAATAATGTCGGACTGCGTGTCTGCAGAGTCTGCACTTTTCTACTGTAACTAATGAAACTTATAGAATACATTTATTATGTAGAGATTTAATAGAAAGTATAAGCGTCGTTTTTACACACTTTTGACTTTTAAACAGTGTAGATATAAAACCACTTAAACAACATGGGCCTTGGGCATACCTATATTAACGGTGAAGGTATATGTAGGTCATGTCCATGTCATAGGTGATAGTGTATGTATGATATTCAATATTGATAGTGTGAAATATGTTTTACAGATATTTATTTTATGTCATATGTCATGATGGCCATATACCATGATATAAACGATATACTGTACCACAATAACAACCATTTTCTTCATTCCTGTTTGCGACTGCGACATTAGTTCATTTTCATTACATCAATTTACACGTCAACCTTTTCATTTTTGCTGTTGGATTCCTGTTAAAATCATAACTTTTGTTGATTTTTATCACGTATAGGTTTCCAACTTTTCAAGTTATCATCCCAAGCCATTCTGATATCCAGTGTTATGTAAAGGTCGACGTATCTCTGTCTCTGAGTTACTGGTTTGCATTTAATCTGTCCTGAAAATCTTTTGATACCCAATTGAAGAAATGACGTCAGATAAATCGGGAGAAAATCCAACTGCGAATGGAACGAACGGGAATGATGCGGGTCATGAAGCGGAGGCAGAGGTAATTAAACTTAAATCTTTACTTTTTCACCAGATTTTGCCTGTGCGTGCAATGTGCATGCATGCCTTCGTCAGTATACCAAAATACAGTACCATAATAATATAGTGCTTATTTAGTACCATTACCATTGATTCATTATATATACGAGGACGAGACGGAGAAAAGAGTTCTACTTTGTTCACGAAATTATCGGATCTTATGAAAAGTCATTTTGTATACAAGTCTATAATATTTCACGGTAACCCAAATGTTAACCTATGGATTATGAGTAGCAATACATCTTGCTATGATAGTTATTTATAATTTAATGCATATGAAAAACTATATGATTTGTAATTGTAAACTGGAATCAAATTGTGAGCGTTTCAAGTGCATTAAATATTATGTCCTTTACATTAGTTCAAGTTACAAATTCAATTTCAATTTACAGCTGAATGATAAAATTATGAACATTGCATGAATTAATGTTGATTAATTATTTAAAGCGCTTCGTTAATGGACTATTTACAAGTTTAAGTACAACTTTATCTCGGGATATAATGGTGATATTCTATTTTTGTTATAATTGTTGTCGCTTCCTTATAGACTTTCAAGTAGACATATAGTAGGTATAGTAGTATTCACTGCACTGCACTGTGCTTTGGTAACAACAGCGTTTGTGACCTTTAGCTGATTATGTCTAATGTCTGAAATGTCTGACTCTGATGACTATGGCCTGTAGTGGCTATGTTGTAAATTACTTATTTATTATTGCTGTTATTATACGAATTTTTGTATGCATAGGTGTTTCAACCCTCCGCATCATTTTCAAAGAACGCATATGTAAAATCTATGGAAGAATATAAGGAATTGTACAAAAAGTCGGTGGAAAATCCAGCAGAGTTTTGGGGAGATATAGCAAAACAATTCCATTTTGAATCGCCTCAGCCAGCTGGGAAAGAACTTCTCAATTACAACTTTAATACTCACGATGGACCGATCTCCATTAAATGGTTAGAAGGCGCCAAGACAAATATATGTTACAATGTCCTCGACCATGTCATTGAAACAAAGGATAAACAAGATACAGTTGCATTTTACTGGTAAGCGATAAAATATTAGTTTTCCCGATTACTAGTTAGTTGACCATGTGAGCTATAAGTCATACACGATTTAGATTTATATAAAATAAATTAATGAGCTTCATTTGCATATTTATTATTATGCTTGTTTTCCTTAGGGAGGGTAATGATCCAAGAGATGAATTGAAAGTTACTTATGGAGAACTATTAAAATTAGTCTGCAAGTTCTCGAATGCTCTAAAGGATCTTGGCGTTAAAAAAGGGGATCGTGTGGCAATTTATATGCCAATGATTATAGAACTCCCTGTTGCAATGTTAGCGTGTGCCCGTATTGGTGCTGTACATTCCATTGTGGTTCGTTACTCATTCCTATCCTATCTACATAGTATATACCATGTCCTAGGTATTAAAAAACCCAGGACTTTTCAGACATGATTTATCCCACCATTAGTTATATCGAATACCAAATGCATCAATTTTTCTTTTTTTTAGTTTGGTGGATTTTCCTCCGAATCTCTTGCAGAGCGTACACTTGATGCTAAAGCAAAGATTATTATTACTGCTGATGGAGTTTGGCGAGGAGATAAAATAATTAATCTAAAAGAAATTACTGATCAGGTATCGCTTCGCAAAATTGTTTTATGATTACAACTCGTAAGCAAATAAATGACATAGTTTTGTTGACAATGTCATGCTATACAACGGTTGTAGTTTTATTGTACATGTTATTCAGTTTTTGTAAGATAAACCAATGTGATAATCATGTAATTTACAGGCGCTGGAGAAATGTAAGGAGCGTGGTCATGAGCTTGACCATTGTATTGTCGTTAATCATTTACCACAGCTTGCGTCTAATAAAGCAGACACACAATCTACAACTCAATCTCCAGCTAAGAGAAAGCAATATGATTACAAGGTTTGTAATAAATGAAATTGTGCTTTTGTGCTGTGATGTCAAAGTTTTAATGCAATTGCAATAATGGGAACATGTGTACAAGCGTACATATATACGTATACATATATATTGACTTTTGATTAGAATTATTGGAAAGATTTTTAATTTTGTAGAAAAACATTTGCTATTTGTAATAGGCACCGTTCCAAGCAGGCAGAGATAAATGGTATCACGATTTGACGGCCGATGCATCTGAAACATGTGCTCCAGAATGGATGGATTCAGAAGATCCACTGTTCATGCTTTACACAAGGTCAAGATTTTATTCTTTCCTTGACCTTTACTAATATTTTATTATCAATTTACATGTAACTTGTATGTAACTTCACAATATTACTTGGCATATTATCATATCGTTGTCGTTACATTATGATATCGTTTCATTTCACTACAAGAAATGTTGAGCAATGGGCAGACTACGTCAATCCGTTTTAAAACTGTAGTCATTTGCAGTTAGCCATTGACATTGAACTTATTTGCCTAATTTGATAGTTTTTGCTGGCTTTCTAAATTTTTATAACGTGTTTTGTATGTTTACATTTTTACGTCTTCATTTTATTGATTAAGGGTGGGCTTTTATTCCATTTAATTCATGCAATCCAATGGTGTAGCCACGACTGAGTAGTACCCCACATTGTCCCATGCGTCATTTTCGTAATGCATCAACAATGATCAATGGACTTATTTTATACTATAATTGTATCATAGTGGAAGTACTGGAAAACCAAAAGGAGTACTGCATACTACCGCTGGGTACATGCTGTATACTGCTACTACATTTAAATATGTTTTCGATTATCATCCTGGAGACGTTTATTTTTGCACTGCGGACATTGGTAATAAACTGGTCATATTCAAATTACGTTTTTAGCTAGCAAAATTTTTATTTAACATATTTTGGTTTTACGTTTCATATGATCTTTTTCATTTAATTAAAAGGTTGGATTACTGGCCATAGCTACGTGACTTATGGGCCTCTTGCAAACGGTGCTACATCTGTGATCGTAAGATTTTTTTTATGAAAAGGTTAATGAAAATAGTGCCGAAAGTTAATACTTCCGTTTTTTAGTTTGAAGGAACCCCGTTTTATCCTGATAACTCCAGATTCTGGTGTATTATTGAGAAATACAAAGTTAATCAATTTTACACTGCACCCACTGCAATAAGATCTCTTATGAAATTTGGAGACGCTCCTGTTAAAAAGTACAAATCACAAGATTATGAAAACATTTTTGTATACGTACGAAAGTGTAAATGTATCATAAAACACTGTCATTTTTAGATACAAGAGGGATTCTCTAAAAGTTCTTGGAACGGTTGGAGAACCTATTAATCCAGAAGCATGGAATTGGTACAATCAAGTGGTAGGCGATTCCAAGTGTCCAATCGTTGATACGTTTTGGCAGACAGAAACTGGAGGTCATGTTATAACTCCTCTTCCAGGAGCTACCCCAACGAAACCAGGATCAGCAGTAATGATTTAACGATTAACCTCTTTTATTTGCCGTAATTCAAATTAAGTTGTCTCCTCTACAGATATTTATGTTTACCAGACACTTCCATTTTTTGGAGTTGTTCCGGCAATACTGTCGGAAGAAGGAAAGCCAATTGAAGGACCAGGAGAGGGATATCTGGTTTTCAAGCAACCATGGCCTGGTATTATGAGAACAGTATATGGCGATCATGATAGATTTGAAACCACATACTTCACAAAGTTTAACGGATACTACTGCACTGGCGATGGTTAGGCTACAACATGGCATGAAAATAGTGTACCTCTTTGCTAATTAACTTAACTTATGGTTAAATTTTTGTAGGGGCTAGAAGGGATAAAGACGGGTATATATGGATTACTGGACGTGTTGATGACATGCTTAATGTTTCGGGTCATCTTTTGAGTACAGCCCAAGTAGAGTCAGCTTTAATAGAACATAAAGGTAAAGTTGTAAAGTGAAAACAGATTTTCCTTATCTAATTCATTTATAAAGTAATTCAAAGTAATGGTATTTGACATTGTCTTTAATATGTTCTATTGATGGATATTAGCTGTGGCCGAATCTGCCGCAGTAGCCATATCTCATGTTGTAAAAGGCGAAGCTCTTTACTGTTTTGTGACACTCAGGGAAGGATTTGAATTTAATACCGATTTAGTGGGTGAATTGAAAATCAAAGGTAATTTCAATCATTTTCAGTATAATAGATACAAGATTAGAGGTAACTGCAATAGAAATTCTAAACATTATTTGTTTTATGTAGTGAGAGAAAAAATTGGTGCATTTGCTACTCCTGAAGTTATTCAGTTGGCACCAGCCTTACCAAAAACTCGATCAGGAAAGATAATGAGGCGCATTCTACGGAAAATAGCAGCTGGAGACACGGAATTTGGAGATACGTCAACCCTTGCTGATGAAACAGTTATAAATGTTTTATTAGAGAATAGACCGATTTAACTCAGGATAATAACATCACCTGAAAAGTCCATAAGGGGTTTAAATCTAGTATGACAGTAGAGTGACTAATATTATAAGGATGGATATCTTAATTCTCTTAGTGTGACATGTAGTAACTAATTATTGTACCAAGTAAAAGTATAACTAATTGCATTTAGCTCGGTGTAGTCTGCGTCAAACTTCTTGAGACCCTTAGAAAAGTTGGTTGTTTGGTTGAAAATAGGAAATCAGATGACGCATTGTGCAGTAGGGCAATAGGACATGCACACAAGTTAGAAAAACGAATTTACTCCAATAGATTTAAGTACTTCTATATCTAGCTGGCTAGATTGTTGTATTAAGAATGAGCAGCCTATTTCGAATTTTTATTTTGTCTTGTATGTAAATAGCAATGAATTTAGTAATAAAATTACCTACACTAAACCGGTAAAAGGAAAGGAATTAGGTTAAAACGTAAAACCTATTTAAAGGATGAACTTTAAATGCTGTTAGTTTGTAATCTCCAATAGTGCATTTTAAGGTGTAAACACAGGTAAAGTAAAATAGAATACCGGTATCGATCTAGAATTATAGGCATACAGTCAAGCTTTAAGCTTACTTAAGGATATAGTCTCATGAATGACGTTCTAGAAGCTGTACAATGATCCTCTATGGAAGTATCCTTTGAATCTGGTTTTTGTCTATGCACAAAAAATCTACTACTATAGAATGCTAAATTGCTTAAAATAAAAAGTTGCATCAGTGACATTTACTAACAGTAAATAAATATTGCGTAATCAATGATCAGTCTACACTATTGCACAACTTGACTTAAAAAATGTCAAAAGACATGTAATATTTACTTCAGGATGTCATTCATTTGTGTCCTATTGTGTAGACATATATTGCGTATTATTAGCTATTTTGAACTTAGTAATGTCCATGTAATGTCTAATAAGAATAATAATTGTGCACATTTTATCCAAGGGAAAATGTTTTGTATTCAGTAGTCAATCATTGTCGAGTAATTTCCGTGTCTGTGGGATTGCATGAAAGAAATGGAACAAAACAAACAATATTATTGTTTCACTTTGTACCACTTATATAAATAATACTTGCTTATTAAGTATAATTTCCTGCCCGAGTCTGGAATGGCAATTATTTCGAAAGTAAAATATCTATGCCTAATTAATTATTTCATGTCAAGGTAAATACCACTACTAGCCTAGAGGGAATAAAATTAAAGCCTTAATAAACCATACATATCATATCTTGTAGGTCTATTCTAGAATTGATAATAATAAAATACTGAACTAACATATATTATTAGCGGTAGAGCTATGTAAGACAACTACTACTCCATTTTCCATTGCTTATTACTTGCATTGTACGCTTATAATTCACTAGAATATAATAGATTTTTTTAAATCTACTATTACAAATGTATAGTACCAAGTAGCTGTTAAAGAAATAAGATATTTATTGGAAGTAATTTCTTTCCGGGGTCGGTATATAGGTTAGGTTAAAGGTATTTCACACATTAGCTAAGAAATAAGACGTAAGTGCAGGTAAAGTGGTTTGCTGTAAGAATGCAGGATATTTGGAAATAGTGCCGCTAATAATCGCTTATCTTAACAATGCCGGAAGTGGTATACCGAAATAAAGATGCTTAACTATGTATTGTATGTAAAGTATGTATACGTAAAAATACCAAGTAACTATTCGATATTCAAACAAAACAAAACTGTATTTATGATGAACATAATTTTTTCTGGAAATACAATCATAATATTGTATCAATACTGTAACGTGTTTAACTGTATATTACCAAAAAGGCTAGAGAATTAATTGATATTACAATTCAGACTTTACTGGCCCCAAATGAACTTTTCCTAAAATACTGTTACAAATATTTTGAGTGTAGCCTTGCCTTGCACCTGTACAATTTATTGTTTGGTTGGACTTTGTGACTAATAGTCTAAATCATTGTGCAAAATGTAATTAATACAACACAAATTACTAACTACAAAACACACAATACTTAACTAAACCACATAACATTCCACTTCGAGGAAAGTCTTATTATTTCTGTATTAAAGCTTCAGCTTTAACATTTCATCTTTGTATTCTGTAAGGCAGGTACTTATAATATTTTCACAATCACAGAAGAGTCGAACTCCAGATGCACACGTAGTAGTCGTTGTCATTTACAGCCGTAAAGCTACTACAATAAAATTGTTTATAATATTTATTCATTTGTGGCTGCAGAAAACAATAAATCTAATCCTAAGAGTGGAGAAGTGCTATCTACGACGTGATTGTTGATTTATAGTTGTATTGTATTACCTACGTTAATATAAGTTGTACAAAATAGTTTTGATTAGTCTTGCTAAACTTTAGATACCTGTAATTGTCACAAAAATGTATTACTTGCAAGAGAATAAAGCACACTATAATATAACTGAAAGAGAATGAGAAAACTCGATTATTTTATAATTTATACCATCTATGCAAAATTATTTGGTTGATATAAGCATACCGTAGATCCAGTTATCAATGGCTTATTACTAGCGGTTTTAGTAAGATTAACCTTAATCTCTTTAGTTGATATAATTAAATAACCATACTTATAGTATAGTATCTAAAAATTAACCATAACATGCCTTATTAGCAGGGCCCGGATAATTACGTATTTCTAACTTTTTTATTGTCCACTTTACGACCCTTAGCTTCTGGATGTTTTCGTTTCATGCCCTTACGAGTCGATTTTAAAAAATTATTTTCAATTATTTTCAATTATTTCAACATTGGGAATAATTAATTATAATTGCCAATTATTTGAACCAT
>JABASH010002743.1:0-18939 GCA_019776445.1 Tomocerus maximus | reverse complement strand
ATCTAAAAACGGGTAGACTTACCTAGCTGAAGTAAATGATAATAGTATACGTACCTAACCAGATTTTTGTGCCAAGTAGATACGGGAGAAGTTAGAATGACGACCTTGTGCTACAACACATATAGTAGTTGCGAAAGTGATACAATCATGTTGTACGATAGCTTAACAACCACAAATTATTAACTGACTCTAGTCCTTACAATTAGATTGCGTTCTAATTGCATTTGAAACTATAATGTTGAAATTAAATCTACATTTATCTCTACACTACTAGTACGTCCAAGTATTAAAAGGGAGGTGAAAGTTGGCAAGGTAGATTAGTTTTTGAGGTTGTGGTTTTACTATAGTCACGAATATTATTCCAACATTTCCAACTACAAGGTGCGTAGTTAAGGTGCATGTACTGTACATACATAGGTATATTATATTGAATTAGAATGTTCAGTCCAGTTTCATTCCACCTTTTAGACACACTGATTTCTGGTGACGCATTTTGTACTACTTACTGTCATTATAAAAAGCTAAGACTTAACAAGATTTAAGTCACAGGTAAATCTTGTAGAGAAAGTTAAATGGTGCTATAAACTATGTAATACCATTTCAAAAAATTCCCTCCCTGTGTTGAGCAGAAGCATGTAGCAAAAGAAGGATTTACAAGTTGTATAAGCCCATCAAATGTCACTACGAATACTAAATTCTAATTTTTATCTAGGGGAAATGAAAATAAGTACGAAAGACAAAGATGGCAATCCACTTACTTAAAAATAGTTACTACATAGAAATAGTATACTACACACCATGAAAATAAATGGGCAAACAACTAATAGAGGTATAAAAAAGCGTCCATTGTGTATTATGTTTCAATTCGAGTGAAAGCTAAGGCTAGACGTTATTAGTCTATAATTGAGCTAAGGCTAGTTCTACAGCCTACAGCTACACTAAACACTAGTAGTAAACGTCAAAAGGTAGTAGCAATATAAAGTGAATTAGGATAGCGGCCCCTCAGCACTTGCGGCTACTCTATTAGCCCGAACTGAATTTTACCTGGGACACTGGTACCAAGGGCTACAAATGCGATAGCGGTTACGGAATCTCGTAGACCGACTGTACAGCCCAAATGGGATGCCAAATCTCCAATGAATGCAGTTAACACTCCAATTGATAGAATGGACACGACGAATGTTATATACCCGTCCAATAAATCTGAATAGCAAATTCAACCAAACTCGTTTCTATTAATCCGTCACAATTACGATGCATCCGCGATTACTTATATTGATTACAATTTGGTGTTGCTACTGTCACCACTACTGTCGATCGTGTCTCCAGCCTTTAACTGTACTCCACATGTTAGTTAATACATATGAAATATATTATACACTAGACAAAACTACATATACTACTCATTCTATGTCTATAACTTACATACACTATCTAAGTATCTACTATACTATTACCTACGTCTACAATTTTTTTTCAGTAACTAAAATTTATACAATATAGTTTGAATTAGTAGCTATAACAAGTCAAAGCAATTGATACCTATGCAAATTATCAAAATAAAGGTATTTGCATTGTCAAAATGGTTATATCCGTCGTGCCGCCGCAGTCGTTTTACTAAAACGTCACTTTTGAGCGTGGATGAACGTTGAACGTTCCTATTAAATGTTTTACGACGAGTTCATGTTCATTTAGGTATAGTAGATCGATAGCGCCAGTTAGTGCTGTGGTTTACGTATAGTTTGTAGTTGATCGTGGACGTTGCAAATAGTCGCAAATTGTCGGTTGCTCGCGAAGGAAATAAAAGTGGACTAGTAAAAAAAGTAATTTCCGAGAAATCATGGGTAAGGATGGATAGAAAGAAATGGAATAAATTGCAAGTGGATATACTGTATAAATATTTATACGTTGACTAAACTCCTATCAGAAACCGACGTGAGTCAATGTCATTGAATGGGAGAGTAAGAAAGGGAGGATAATACATTCATTCGTTCGGGGTGGGTGGCGTGATTTGACTTGTTACCTGGAATACTGGTTCCCAGAGCCACAAACACAATAGCTGTAACAGAGTCTTTAAGTCCAACAGTGCAACCCAAATGAGAGGCCAAGTCTCCAATTACTCCTGTAAGGACTCCAATAGCAAGAATCGACACGACGAAAGCTACGTATCCACCTGCCACATCTACACAAACACTCTCCAGTTTTATCATCAAAACCCCATCATGACCATTATGACATTCAATCGCATTTATGTCATTTATAAATAAATCAACCATTCACCCTCCATGCACACACACTTACACTAAGTTACACTTCATTCAAATGACAAAGACAAAAATTAGTTGATAGAGACGTTTTAAAAATACTAAATATCGCTACATAGTATTTCAATAATATGTTAGTGATTATACATAAGGTACTTATTATATAAAATAAAAATATTTCAACGAATACACAAGCTAGAATACAATAAAAATGATGATATAAACAGAAAAAATCTGTAATTTACATTTTACAAAAGTCTATACCTTTAGGTAAACACTAACTCTAAAAAGTAAAAGATTCTGATATGTAGTACAGTTAATAGGCTTTCCCTTGAGATAAATAAATTTAATAGTTCATGTGATAAATTGTATATGAGAAATGTATAATATACATGCGGCTACCGCCACAGCAAGATTGTTGATTACCTGTAGGAGGAATGAACGCAAAAATAATTTTCCAGAAGATGGTCAAAAAGTGCATGACATAGTCACCACAGGATGGTACTTTCTCCTCTCCTCCTTCACCGTCTTCGTCATCTCCACCTTCTTCATCTCCTTTACAAGGAAGGAAACAAATAATCCTTGAGTCAGTTTCATTAAATATGCGAACGTCATCTTTTGAAGAGAATTCTAATATTATTATTATCTCGGGACCTACATCCTTTCTGCACTGACAGTTACATTGTGAAATTATACAATGGATTGTGAAAGTGTGAAAGAAAATAAAGTGTCGGAGCTTTCGGCTGCTGCTGGCTCGCTCGACTTACCCGCATTGACAGTGATAGCTTCAATGAATTGTTCTTTCCATGAGGAAGAGCCAACAAGGAGAGAAGCATTAGCTCGCTGAACCAGCTTGTCAACAGTATTCTGAATGGAAGACATAAAAAACAGTTAGAAGGCTCTGACACATATATTATGTATGTATTATGGGCTATTTTGGAAACGGAACTATTTTCACATATCCCACAAAATACAGCAGGGTACTATAGGAGTGATATCGGCCAATGGTTATTATTTATTAGCACGCGTTTCCCAAATAAAGCATCACTATCTTTTTATCGTGGGTTGTTGCCTGCAATAAATGTGTAATGTGTAGCATGCAATCTCAAAACTCGACATTAGTAACAAATAGTTCTAGTAGGTAGTAGGTACGTGGGGAAAATGATCTTCTACGCTACTAAGTGGCATATATGTACGTGATATGTAAGTATATAGGTATATTGCCCGATACTTTGTTCTGTCTGACAAAATGGGATATCGTAGGAGGAATAGATAGTGAGTAATTTACATCTATCTGGAATACATTGACAAAAGGAATCTTATTTTTTTTGGTAGTTTAGTATCATGGACTGAATTTAAATAGCCCTTTTATACGGAGCTGAATAGACCTCTATTATTCTTGTCCTAGTGAGTTTATTAAAATGGTAATTGAAAACTTACTTTGAACTCTTTGCTCTCTTTGACACGGATCTGTGCACGAATATCGGTGCCCAGTTTTGGCCAGCCTTCCATGGCAATCTTATCATCTTCAGTTAGGTCCTCCTTAGCTTTCTCAGAAATGGCCAATGCTGCTCCTTCATCTGATGTTCATACAATCAACCCCCAAACATAACCACCATATGAATACTTAGGCCATATGTCTCGGCCGATGATAACATATAACGATCAGAGTAAAATAAATAATAATGTAGGAAGACGATTACAGATACAAATACTTATAGACACATAAGTACGTACCTACATCTAATAACGAAGTAATTCTAGGAAAAATAAAATAAAATAAATAGGAAATTCAATATTTAAAGCAATCTAAGAAAGAATAAAGAGACTTGAGTATCGAGGGTCTTTCCAAGGAAATTGATCCAACAAGGCAAGACGAGGCGAGGGCCAAAGAGTGAGTAAAGTCGGAGGCAGAGAATTCGGAGCAGGTTTAAGGAATCAGATCTTAGCTTAGATTTATCCACATAATTACCACAAAATAAGCAGGGTCTTTTCATTACTGCCATTATGCTTCGCTACACAAATCCTACATAACAATAAATAGTCATAGCTTTACACAATCCAACTGTTCACATAGTCTGTGTTCTATTGAAATGTGAACTTACCTACTTTTACTGTCCACTGTAATTATAATTAAGCTTTCTAATTTTTTTTTCAATTAGAAATGTTTAAAATTAGAAATACTGTTTAAGTGGTTAAATTGCATTTTTCAAACTAGAACAATTGCGTTAGTTTTTATGTTGGAAAGTTTTTAAGTACTGTCTGTTATGTACGATATACTTGGAAGATCACTTTGTTCAATTCACTGAAAAGTCAAGTCCAAGAGTCAACGCCCCGAAGAAGGCAAAGAGACAACATAAAAAACACGCCAAATATCATGACACACAAAGATTAATCAGTGAGATTATTTAAACATTACTTGACTTAGTTACAATTGTAATACAATTTGTTAGTGAATTAACCCTCCAAAACCAATCTCATCCAAGAATGATGAGCACACAGATAAATACCTCATTAAACAATATAGCATTTGTCCATTGTAGTCTATTGCTTACTTGTACTATACGTAATATTAGATACTGTATTTGATGTTGATCTACACATACAGATAAACTGTAACTACTACACTATCAAATCGCATAAATTGTAAATCCCAGAAGATTTCTAGTCTGCGTCCGTCCTCCGATACCATTGCATTCGTTTTTAGTTTTAAATGGTTTTAGTTGTCTACCACCATTTCACATTATCTGCGAGATACAACTTCCATAGTATAAATACAAACTAAAATATGAGAAAGATTATAAAAAGATTATGCACATAATAATGATCTCTTTTAGAATCAGCACAAATGTAATTTTAGAGTAGTAAATAGTACAATGTTAGGTTTAAGTACTTATAAACATTGAAATTATACGTGTCCCCCACTCAGGTACGTTCACCAGTTGAATTGAAAGTGGAAAACATAAAAATGAGATACTCCGTAAGTCCGATATTGTTTTCAAGAAGTTATATGGTCCAGTCAGATATATTATTACATATCTACAATATTCTAAAAAGAGATCGATAGTTATGTACGTACATAACTGCATAAATGATAAATTGGAAAAAGGAATAATAAAAAATTAGCTTTAGTTTGATTACGATTATGAAAGCTGTTTCTGTGTTAATGTTAGCTGAAAAAGATAAGTTTGTTAGTTGAGGAGGCCGGAGTGGAGTGAGCATTTAAAATTACAAACGACAACCTATGTGAGTATAAATGCACAGACAGATAAATAAATTTTATGTAATCTGTAAATGGGAACATAATAATTTATCAATAAAAAGTGCAGTGCATAGAAGTGCAAATATTTATCAGCATGAGTCCATGAGTGGAGTCAGTCATCTACGGCTCTTATTAGAATGTCATTTTTCAGTGAGGAGGAAAGGAGTATATAGTGAATGACTACGTTTGTATTGTAACGTAACGTAATTGTGGATCGGTTAGGAGAAAAGTCTAAAATCTAAGGACTAAATTCTAATAATTATTGTCAGTGAATTCTACAATTCTACTACACAGTAAATAAACCAGTAATTGGCTATAATATAAACTAAATGCCTATGGTAGTGCATTTAGTTTTAGTATACTACTTTTGTTGAGTTCTGCTAATAGAACTATAACTACGATCGTGTAAATGATTACAGGATGCATAGGAGTTGAGTGAGAGTGAGAAGAAACATTTTAGTTCCGTGGGTGATAGAATACTAATAATAGTACCTATATGTACCCAAACTTTGTGCTGGATATTTTCCAAAGGTGTGGTAATGGAAATAAAGAGAAGAAGAAGAAAACTAAAAGAGACGGCTAAGCATTTTGATTGTGAACATCGCACTTACTGGAGTATAGGCATTCGTTTGATTGATTGATTGATTCGTGAGAGACGATTTTACGGCAGAACACAAGTGTGTAATTGGCAGGACACAAAAATATGCAATAGGGAAAAAACCAATTAGCATTGCCTTGAAACGTTTATGTTTATGCTTGTTTTTATATGTACTACGGTAGTAAGTAGGAATACATGGCATAAAATACTTTTTTGTTTTATCCGTGCTCATTTTGTTCTACAGCACTTACAGTGCAATTTGCATTGTCAATCATAATTTCAAGCTGCTGGACATCAAAATGGAGTAGTATACAGTGCTTAGTGCTTTTTTACTATGCTAGTAATTTTTCTAGCCTCAACTCAGTACGTAAATAGCAGTAAAATTATTTATTTTTTAATTCTAGCAACTCTGCATAGATATATTGGGTAAGATATTTTAGTGTCACCTAAACAGTATCAAGTGTAATGTACGTCAATTGATAGCTTATTAAGTTTATAAACAGAAAAAGTGAGTTAAAAATGATCAAAAAAAGAAAATTACGCATTATAGAAATTAGATCGAAGAAAAAATAGAGCGCACACTGGCATACCAAAATGACAGCAGCAAACAAATCAAGATACATAACAATACTGATTAAAATCAAATCTACTAGAACTAGTTACTTAGTCGGCCTCCTCACCATCTCACATTGCATAAAATTACAAAATCACAGGAGCATTCCTCATTAAAATCATAAATCATAGCAACTTGGGGCATTTAACAGAAAATTCTCTCTCAACTCACCTCATGGCTCATTAACACCTCAGTCATTCATTCATAAGTTAAGTACTTGAGAAACAGTTGTCATCAACAAAAGCTAAAAATAATCAGTACTTCTCACCACAGACAAGCAAATAAACCAACAGAAATTCTACAAGTCGAAATCAACAACCAAGACTATCTATCGTCTGCTGAACTGAATTAAATTACTTGTAAAATTAAAAACACTAAACAAAGAAAACACTTGCCTTCAATGACCCGGGGCTCCTTCAAGTTTACATAAAACAAAACATCTTTTTCGTAGCTATCTTCTTCTAAGATTTGAACTGGGATGTAGCACCTGGTAAGAGTGAAAATTAGAAAATATTAGTATCTAACTTACTAGATATGATTTCTTAGAAAATGACATTAAATTCTGCATAAATAATTTTAATTTCTTAGAAAATGACATTATATTCTGCATAAATAATTTTCGAATTACTCAGTTTGGTTGTCGTCGAAAATGAGTTCTCCTTCTATGTGCACGTAATCTTTTCCAGCTTTGGCAGTTCCGTCTTCAGTTTCGTAAGGTACAGCAACTTTTCCTCGGGCACCACTCCAGCGACTAACTTTCAAATCGTAAGTACCAATAGATTCAACAGTGTCGACATCCTTGTTGGCAATATTGAAAATACCACAATGATCATCATCGAGGATGATGACAGTGGCCAAGAATGGGGTAGAGAGTTGTACTTCAGGAAGCTTAGGAGACTGGCCAGCAGCTCCATTAGTAATAGCATCAGAAGCAAAGCGCGCGTTGCTAATACGGACATAAAAATGTTCATCTTCTTCAAAAACATCGTCATCGATGACCTCCAGGGTAATTGTTTTCGTTCTTTCTCCAGGGCCGAAAGTGATAGTGCCCTCAGCACTTTTGTAATCAGCATCGCCAGAAGCAGTTCCATCTTCTGTCTTGTAATCAACCAGAACAGTGAGACTCAAGTCACCACCTTCTCGTGACACGGTGACAACAAATTCTCCGACATTCTCCATAACAGTGTAATGACCGGGGTCGAAGTAAATCTTGGAGATATTATCGTCCTTCTTGTCAGTTTCTGTTTCGGACTGTCCAACACCTTCTATACTGGACTCTGAGGCTGCTTTTTCTTGGATTTTCTTCATTAAGTTTTGTCCACCCATAAGTTTTCTTGTAGCTTGCATTCGGTAGAAAGCGCGACTTTTAGGTCCCTTGTTAAGGATTTCTTCACGTGCCAACAGTTCAAGTTGTTCTGCTTCAATATTGGGGTATTTTTTCCTTAAATCTCTCAAGACTTTAATATAATCTCTGCGACTCTCTTCAAACTCTCTGACTTCGTCACTCATTCCTTCCTCCTCGAAAACACGAAGACCTCCTTCATTGAGTTTTCCAAGTTCTGTTGCGCTGCCTTCGGCTTCAACGATCACACCACGCTTATTCATACGATAATTTTTGCTCAAATATTTGTAAATGAGCAGTCTTCGGTCAGCAATGTAAGCAGTACCAACAGTGGCTGGGAAAAAGAGGAAAGTGACGATACCCTCCCACAAGTCGACAACACCCGGTGTGATGAATTTCAGAATGACCAGGAGCCACAAGTACGCGAATACAGACCAGGTAGCCGTGACAAAGAATACTCTCAAGTGCTTGATTTTCCTCACCTCTCCATTAGGAATCACATAAACACAAATGGCAATAATGATCAGAAGATTGAAAGCAGCCGAACCGACGATAGTTCCAGGGCCCAAATCTCCAGACTCGAAATTCTTGGCGTAGATTTCAATGATGGAGAGCAAAATCTCGGGTGCAGAAGATCCCAATGCCATCAAGGTTAAATTGGCAACTGTTTCATTCCACACACGGACGACAACAATCTGAGTCTCGCCATTCGGTCTCTTCACCTTAATCTCCTTTTCTTTGGACGTGATGACTTCAATAGATGCCATGAACCTATCTGAAACGATGCTCACACCAATGAACATGTACAACATGGCTAAGAAGTAAGCAAGACCTCTTGCGAATCGATCTCCGAAACTGAGGTCATCCTGCGGCTCCCAAACAGGAAGAAGCAGTCCAGGCTCACATTTTGTATCACTTTTCGTTTCATTCCCGTCGTCTGCCGCCGTACCGGAAATACAGCAAGCCAATGTACCCAAAACCAGCAACAGCTTCCCCATCCCACTACTACACGCACTCACTGTTCTCCCCATCACGCTCTCTCAAAATGCTAACCCTAAACTAACAACAAACCAGATGAACACTTTATCTTCACAAATAACTCTCCAACTAACTAACCTAACCTACCTAGACTAGGTTTAAATATTTAAACCCACAATCAGCTTTTGCTTTCACTACAGTCCAGGTACATTTGGAGTCGTTCGTCGTTCCTTCTCTTCTTCTCTCCACTCACAGACAACAATTCTTCACTCCCGGGTTTCTTCGAGGTAAATTAAACCACACAATATGCTCTCGCACCCACCAATCACTCACTCGGAGGATCTGAAAACAGAAAAAAATAACAGGCGCTTTAACAAAAAGAAATTGAAACTCAACTGTGACATGATAAATAGACTGTAACGTTAGTACTTCTACAACTAACTAATGCACCTATAAATAAACCAAGTACAACAGACTTGGAACTCACTATCTTCTTCACTTTCTCTTGTTCACAAAGAGAAACGTAAAACTCTCTCTGTTTGCATTAGTAAGCTGAAGCTATGCTTGACTACTACTATTTCACATTTTAGTAATTGTCCTACATTTAACTCAAGTAGTGGCGTAGAATCCTTGAAGAACACCTCTGGACAATTTCGTCTCGACGATTTATACTTCACAGAAGAAAGTGTGGTCTAGGTCATTCAATTGTATTTTCCTCTATTGGGGATTCTACGGTATGTATCTGGGAGATGCAATGTTGATGTTGATAGTGCACGTGGGACTGGGAAGAGTGGTTGCTAAATGATGAGAGCTTTTCCCTGTTCCCTTCGCTTTCTCCCAACTTTCACCAAATCTCCACAGCAGAGGAAAATAAAGCCACGACTACCGCATCCACAAAACCTCTACACTTCGGATACGCATTAGATATATTCTACACAAGATACAACACTGATAAACTAAAAGACGAAAACTGACAATGACAGAAGAGTTTTCTCTCATTCAATCTACACGGATAGCGAATTGTCGAATATCGAATTAGGTAAATCTACACAACACTATTATATTATTTAATCCACTCTAGTTATTTCACAGGTAAGCATCTAGATATATCAGTCTCATGATATACTTAACTATTTATAATGTACCTGACCAACCTGTCACCTACTACTGCATTATTATCCAAAGTGGTTGTACCTACCCATGCGTCTGTTCTAACTAAAGTTAACTTTTAAGAGGTAAAACAAGATTATCGCATGTCACTTAAACTTTGTGTGGTAAGCCCGATATGTATAACATAACATTTTCATTATCTATTATGTAATGCAGTATATACAAATATGCATTACAGAAAACAAGTCTTTTTGGACGACTTTATATAGTTTTAGTGCTTAGAATGTTCTTAAAGTTGTTTCCTTTTTACAGCTAGAAGTACAATTTGCATATAAAAGTACAGATTAGAAGTGTATAAATTCTGTTTCTACATATTATAGTACAGATCAGGTTCCGCTAACTACTTACTATGCACATGCACATGGTTCCATTGCGGATAGCTTACTACAGTACGAGAGAGTGTAATGCTGATTTTGGTGGTTCGTAAAGACTACACATGTAGATACACGAAGTACAAAGGTTGAAATGTGTTTAGCTCGGAGGTGTGTGCAAGTTGCGAGTACCTCAATAGTGTAATGTGCCTTTACTTTAATGGACTTTAGAAACTGTTGTATAGGCGAAGTGTAATGTATATGTGTGTAATGTGGCTAGCGTATAGAATATCAACCGAAGCACACTGTGCAGCAGATTTTGCCACATTCTGAGAAACTATTGGTTATAGGCTATGCTTTTTGTAGAAAATGTGTAATATAGACTAGACCTGGTGCAACAGTAGGAGTAGTACTTATGGTTTTCTATATATACTTAGTATCCTTCGTTCACGGGTGTTGTTGTTATGTAATGTTGGTATGCATTTTGGAATGAGGCAAGGCACAGAAATAAAAGACGATGTAGTTGGAAGAGAGGAAGTTGGTGCAGAGACTTTTACAGATAGTTGTCCTGTCATGTTTTGAGAGGGCTGGTTGCTTTAGTTTAGTTTTTGGATCCCTGTGCTTCCGTCCCACTCATCGTCAGTGAATTCAACTGCGCCTGCCGCTCTCTCTGCGTTTTTGCTCCTTACATGTAAGTACTTACTACATTGTCTGAACCGACAATATATCCGTACCATTACACTATTACACGGAGTATAAGATAAGGAGCTAGATGCTTCTACTATGTACAGTCCATTTGATACATCAATCCTATATGGTACAAGTGTTTACTAAATATATACGGAGCTTAAAGGGAATAGTCTGTTGTAGTAGGGATTGAGTGTATAGTAGTTTTGCTTGGTTAAATTTTCCGTTGTCGTTTCCCTAGGACTTTCCCTCTTGGCCAAGATGAAAAAGACACGAAACTCTTTCCCCACAAACAAATCATATCAAAAACAACATCTAACTTTATTTCCATCTCTTTTCCTTCCCTCCACGCCGATCCAATTGCACTGCGGACTTTAACACTCGCCTGCTATTATGTATACAAGACCAGAGTGCGACAACAAGGTTCTAGGTCCTAGGACACCCAGACGAGGCAAGGCCAACCTACATTGAACCGGAGAAAACTGTAAAGTGCTGAGCAATTCGACTCACTACACGCTTTGTCTGACAATAAGCTGTTTTCTCTATTGGGAATTACTTATCTTTATTCCTCTTGTTCCTGAATATCATTATTCCCATTGAAGGAAACGACTCTTTTCACAACCCCTTCACTCGGCACATTCAAAATAACACAATTGTTGGGCGACAAAAGAAACATGACATATTAAAAATCTTTTGTTAGCGGAAATCCACCCAGCAGTTACCATTTGAAAATAATATTAATTTTTAGAGATGGTAAAGGAATGTTTATTATGGTTACTGCGGTATGTGGATTGTATTAGTATTTCTAGATGTATATTTATATTTGGTACAAGATCCCAAGTAGTTTGTGCATAAGATTATGTTTGTATTAATTTGTATCGTGTCATCCCTAGCATGATAAGATAAGACGTGCCGCCGCACTTGCAATACATGGCACAGCAGTTTGTTTCACCCATTATCCTTTCTAAGTTAAGCCATGAGATTAAACCTGGTTTGGCCCGCGTACAATTTTTTCGAGGACGATCTAAGAAATGGTATGAAGGTACATATCTATTTACCTTGTGTATACAGAAATGTATGCTGATGCTATGCTACATGAAGGCAACAGCATCTGCTCGAAACTTTGAAAAGTTTCTATAATTGAAACAAATGACATTATGAGAATCAGAGAAGTTTAAAATTAAATTCCTCTAACACTTCATTTGCCCAGTACCATACACATAATAAGTAGGCACTCGCTTTACAACGCTTTCGTATGTTTTCGGGCTTTAATACAATTATGAGCTCTTTCTTTCATGATATCCTAAGTAGCTCATGTATTTAGTTATAGTTTGCTTCTATTTAGTCGCCTCTAACCTAATCCTTTGCGATTATGTACACTTCTATAGATAAATATTAAGTTGTTAGTACACATTAATTTGGGTATATAGTTTTTATGGATTACCAATGATGTAGATGTTGGCCTTGATGAGCAAAGGGATGAGACTGGTAAATTGTAGATCACTCAAATTATGGTATCTTCACGTCAGCAAAACTAACTTACGAGTCTTGGTGTCCCTTAAACTCGAAATCAGTTTTGCTGTTGTTTATCTTCCTCGTTTCTTACTTCTCCTCTTCTCGCTCCCACTCCCCTGTAATTAAAAACAAGAAAATTTAACCTTCATATTTATACGCATTAGAAATAAAACACACATTAGACTTATCACTCACTTGACTCTTTAGTAATTCCCTCATTGTACTAATGACATGCTCAGAAACTTTAACAAGATAGTTGCATGAACATTTTGAGTTATGTCATGCACTCCTGAATAAATAAAGATAATTTTCCTAATTTCTCCTACATGTGTGTCTCTATCCAGACAGATTAATTATATCACAGATCAAGTGTGTATAATTAGGATACCGCTATCAGCCCGACATATGGCAGTAGCAATGGGAATAATGATTATTGATATGATTTATCAAATATTATGTCTGAATGAGACTCAAAATTTGAAGCATTACTCCTGTCGGGTTAAAAGCAGAGAAAAATGCATAAATGTTATTCATATTTGAAATTCTATTCTCATGAGCTATTGTGTGCAGTTGTCATACAATCAATCAAAGTTTATCGCAGAACGTCTGGTTTTTGCTCTCTACTGTACTAACTCCTGTCTGTCTCACAGAAACTGAACTTCGAGGACATACCTCCATACCTACTACAATAAACCACATCCTTTCCAACTCTTATCGCTAACTTCCTCCGAACAGATATAATTTGGAAGCTAAGACTCATAAATATGCAATACGGATATATCCCACAGTCTGCATTTACTTAGTAGCGATAGAGTTATATACTGCAAATACATTTGTCATGTCAAAAATTCACTGGAATTTCTGTCTATCTTCTTGACGCATACACTAATTATTACTGCTATTTACTTATCCAGCATTGCATCATTTTGCTCTCTTGTGGAAAACTACTCTTATCAGTTTGTAAGTACAGAGAAAACTATTTGATAGAAATGTACAATGCAGTTGCAGCATATCACAGTTTGGGACGAGTAAACAGAGTGACTTCTGCTGTAGTATAATTAAAACTTCTCGAATCACTTCGATTCGTTCCCATCCTTATACAGATATTCTAGCGCATTTGTTTGCTGATCCTTATAAGCTTACATAGTTAAAAGTTTAATTGTTTTTCTCGTCCTTAACCATACTTGCAGCATTTCTTACCAACTGTATCAAAACTAGATAGCATGTTTAAACATAAAATTCTACTCCCCAAACTTAAATATTGTAGCCATATATACGTCTAGCAGAATCCTATGCGTGCACTTAATGTTTGGTACTTTGTACATGAAATATATGAACATTGAACATTGCCCCTGCCATCTGCAAGACCACGAACACGAAAATAAATGATCCTACCAACTAAAGTTTACAAAAGACGTAAATAAGTAAGTCCTAAGATCTACAATTAGTAAAAGAAAACGAAAGCAAAAATATCTCGTGTACTTACAACAAACTACGTACCTAAGTAAAATATCAAGTTACAATTACAAGACATGTTACTTTTCCTCCGTACAAACTTCTCGCCCACGTACTATAAGCTTATATGCCTTTGGCTCCTGTTATCTTGCATTTACATTAATCGGAGTAAATTGTGGTGATGTATACATGCATATCATATATCTTTGCTTCATAGGATAATTGTGTATTGATGCATAGCAATTATTTCTTGCTCCACAAAAGAGTCAGTGGGAGCTGACGGATAAAACCTTTTCATCAATATGTACAATATATAATTTTGTAAAGATTATGTTGTCAAAATGTTCACCATTATGTAAGCGTATTTATGACAGTTTTGAGAAAGAAAATTAATATTGACAACGCAAATCACATTATATGCGTTCATTGTAGGATTGTGTTCATTGTAGACGTTCTAATGCCATTATAAACATGTAAAGTAATCCCGACAATACAAAAGTCATGAGGATACGGTTTTCGTGCACCAAGAAACAACAAAAAATAAGCTGGCTACTTATAGTAGCATTATGACATTCTGCTGAGACACGAAAAAATACGGTAGCCCAAAGTCATGCGTCATGCGAGAACTACAAAAGTCCTGCTGCTGACTCAGTGACTATTTTGATGATATAAAATGCGGACTCCTTTACAGAAGCGTCTCAACAAGTACAATTAAAATTGAACCAAGACTAACCAGACAGAGTGGAAACGCCAAATTGTAAGCACAGATATAAATACTGGGGCTATTAGCTAGTTCCTTGTTATTGTTAACAAAGTCGTTGGCAGCTGTTCGTGATGCAAAAATTGTGCATGTAAATGATAAATTACTACTAATTCATTTTGCATTTGGTGTATTTGTTTCCTCTGTCACACACCATAATGCTTATTAATACACTGCATAATGCAAGTGAATGTACTTCATAGAGATGTGCAAAAAATAAACTGAACTCCTTTGTCTGCCTTAAGTATAATATTTACTAATGGATTATCTTCTCCAATGACAGGGGAGAAAAGTCTTTGGATGTGTCATAGTCACTGGGGAATTACTAGTGACGCAAACTCTTACTGAAGTTGATATTCTATATGCACAATAAATATTTTCCTTCGTCCCAAATGAAATAACTGCGATGTGCAGTGGAAATGATCAATAGTGTTACGAGTTTGCCAAGCTCAAAATATATTTTAGCATATTGATGTCCTATTGTATAAGTTCTGGTTGTTATGTAAAAGTATTTGTTAACTTATCATCTGAGAACATAGTACAATTGCGATCAAAGACATAATATCTAGTTCCACATCGTACAAAGTCACTATACAGGGTAATAGAAACTAATTTGGAGAATTCAGAAACGTACAAAAGATGGTAAAGTGTTATTAGATACCTAGTACATACTTAACATTATAGTAGCATTTATCAGGCTTTACTCCTAGTTTGTATTCGACGATGTTATTGGGTGCATATTTGAGTATACTTATCTATTTTAGTTAATACTAACTTTTGTAGCAATGCAAACAGAACTGCGGTCTCAGGATGATAAAGAGCGAGGGTGTTTTTGTCTAAGTGTGCCCAACCAAACGGTAACTTGACGTAACTAATGTATCCCAGAATGAAATACCAAATGAAGACAAAAGTTTATGTGCCATGAACTGGTTTAGTATTTTCTTAGACTTAGTTTAAGGTAGAAGCTATGAACCTACCGGATGATGGCGAGTAAAGATATCACAACCACGACCTATATAGTTGTGATGATAGATTCTTGCAGTTACATTCCAGGTTTTGTTAAAAAATGCAGAATTTTATGCGAATGTAAAACGGAGGCATTCAAAGCACGTATGCACAATATTATTAAACACACTTGCAGTATTTACTATTCCAAGTTGAGCGTGATGTGAATTTATTTTGTACACTTTTGTCTATCGTGGAATGTTTGTAATAAGCACTGGTTTTCGGAAGAATATACTTAGTAATACCTGACATAAAAATAAATATTTGATGAGAATTGAAAATGTGTTTGCTAAATCGTGGTGGACGGAGACACAGGGAGCACAGTTGAAAATAAAACTAAATAGAAGAGCAATGTAGCAGTGTGAGTGAGAAAAGTTAGCGTAAATGTATCACAGGTGTATCTATTGTACATGTAAAAGTGTGTGTTAATGCCAACCCTGGTAGGCGAGTCGACATTGAGATAAAGAGTATTTGTAGAAGTATTAGGATTCTGTATGGGTTATTGTAGTAGTGTGGTGTTTGTATGTATTTATGTGTTGGAAAGCAAAGGAATGTCACCATTTAGATGTCTCAGTATAAAAGAATAGAATTGCGGAGCCATTGTATTATTGCAATGGAAGAAAGAAGAAAATGAAATAAAATGAGAGCAAATAGTCGCATATGCAGAAGATAGTCGAGACAAAACTTACTACTTGATATTGAGTACATGTGTAAGTGTATCCTATAGTAGTAATAGTAGTAGTAGGTAGTTAAGTATGCGCATATTGTCAGTTAGCCATAACGAGACGGGTTACTAGAGTAGCTAGAAGTAGACAATGCTTACTTAGAGACGACAACTGCAACTTACAAGACACTCAGCATTCGAATTTTATAGTTTCTATCTGTAGCATGATATCTGTTGTTTTCTGTGTACTTGTTTAGTTAGATACTGTACATAGGGCACTATCTTAGAATTGAAGAAACTAGCTAGAGTGTACAAATATACGCAATGCAATGTCGAATGCTATAAAGTTTTGTATAGGAGAGTTGAAAAAGTGGCGAGAGACAGAGACTTTGAAAACAAATAATCGTATATCTTAGCATAGTTTGTTCGTCTGAGCTGTACTAGTAAAAATCTTCAGTAATAACAAAACGACATACACACTTGAAATATACTAAAGAGAGCCCTAGCACAGAGAACAAGGAGGCTTTGAGTCTGCGGGAGGGTAAGTAATAGTAACTCGGCTAACTTACATACATACATGAGCGTGAGATGAGACTATTACTTACTCCGGAAAGTACACAATGAAGAATCAGATCAAGTGCTTACTTTAGAATTCTTATACGACAGTTTCCTTCGCTCAGGCCTGATTGTATTCCTTCTAAGCACAAGTATTAAGTGTAACTGTATATATAGAATATAGGCAGGTACTATATATGTTTTGCGTGTAGAGCATTTGTAGCAGATAGCTAAAGAGAGATGGGACAGATGATGATGATGGTGCAGGGATGCAATAGTTGAATTCAGTTGCCTTTAAGTTGTTTTATATTGACAATAGTAGCAGTGCCGTAGTCGCCGACGTTCCTCTCCCCACACAAATCCCGTATAAAAGAAAATCGGATCCGTCTGTATTTGTAGGGAAAGATTGTCTGGGTCCTTTCATGTGAGCTAGTGATAGTGTAAGTACATATAGTATCTCTGTAGTTATGTTGTCTCAAGTTTTAAGATCGGATGTGCTGGTACATGTGTATGAAAACTTGTAGTTTAGCGTGTTTGATGATATTAGGTTCCAAGAGAGCCAAAATGAAAATTTGCCAAGTTTGAGCGAGAGGAACGTGACCTATTTAGCTTAGCAGCCTTCAACAGAAACCTTTTAATGACTTCAGGACAATGTTTCCTTCCCATCGCGAGCTGCCTCTTGGTCTATTCCTATCCCACTATCATTCTACACCAAAGTCACCTACCCACCAACTACACCACCAAAACTACACGAAAAACAATCTATCTCTACCTACTCGGCTCTACAGACACATAATTACTATTTCAAACTCTCACCGTTCCTTTCTGGGAATGCAACATTAAATCTATGAATGATACATAGATACAAGTATTATGAACAATTTCATAAGCCTCAGTCAAGGCAGCGAAAAAATTACATTTTAAATCCCATACCCATGAACCTGCTCGAACAATCAAAAAAGTCTCGTACTTATTATCAGACCAATTCCTATTTACAAGAGACTACTTTCAAATTATGTCTCTCAGGAGATCTTGTTAAATTACATTTCTAAACTCTATCCTAGTTTCTTCAGTGCCGGGGACCTTTCATTCTCAGATGACTCTTGGTTGGCTTGACTTGACTCAACTTTCAAAATCATTTCACTCTCAGCTTGCCATAATACAAAAATATGATTTCCGAAAGAATTTCTACTTGTGGCAACACATTCCCAACTTTTCCTTCAGGTAATTCAATATAGATTCCCTAGAAAGTTTAGCTTCTCCTAAAGAGGTCCTTATATATCTGTATTTTTTGCAAGGCAGGGGCACACATTATATTTATTGCGTTCATTACCTAAAATTGCTCTTTGGCAGCTTAATACATATGCGGGGCTTACATAAGCTTAGCCAAATCCTAGTAAAATCTTACTGCTAACGAGAATCCATTTATTTCTAATACAATCAAAGATTTAAAGGGAAAGTCATTATTCCAGACTACCATATAACTATACCTACCTACTCGAAATAAATGGAAACTTCCATATAATTTCAATATTTGAGAGCATTGTGCATTTTTTACATTAACAACGGGAAAGAAAATATGAAAGCAGAAAAGAACGGATAATATACAAGTTATAAGAAACATACGCAATAGTAAATATAAGTAGTAATACAAAAAAGCATCCTAAAAAA
Organism: Tomocerus maximus; assembly: GCA_019776445.1. Classification (NCBI taxonomy): domain Eukaryota; kingdom Metazoa; phylum Arthropoda; class Collembola; order Entomobryomorpha; family Tomoceridae; genus Tomocerus; species Tomocerus maximus. The sequence goes on along the minus strand of JABASH010002743.1, from coordinate 89 downwards.
CTTTTATGCTAACTGCAATATTCATAGTCAACCCAATCTAGTAGATTTGCATCTCGCAAAAAGCATCGCTCCCAAAATCCACCAAGCCC